>VSMD01070158.1:0-181354 GCA_008750895.1 Mirza zaza
ACTATAAATAGAAAGAAATTAATTGGCCAACTAATATATAGAGAAAAAATTCGCCGGGCATGGTGGCACATGCCTGTAGTCCCAGCTACTTGGGAGGCTGAGGCAGCAGGATTGCTTAAGCCCAGGAGTTTGAGGTTGCTGTGAGCTAGGCTGATGCCACGGCACTCACTCTAGCCTGGGCAATAAAGTGAGACTCTGTCTCAAAAAAAAAAAAAAAAAAATAGGAATTCTAAGAACCTTAAGAACCCTGTCCTTAGCTGTCTCTAGTAAAGCCCAAAGAGAAAAGAGCTTATCTCAAAGGGATTCGTGAGGGTTGATTTGTCTAGTAAACTCTAATATAGTTCATAGGAGAGCCACAAAATTTTAAAAAGAATTGTATTAGCAGAAAGACCACCAGTTTGGACTGCATGAAACAGAATAGTAAAATTAAAAGATCTTTGGACCCCCAAAATACTATAGGCAGGCCAGGAGTGGTGGCTCACGCCTGTCATCCCAGCACTTTGGGAGGCTGACACAGGAGGATTTGCTTGGGCTCAGGAATTCGAGACCAGCCTGAGCAAGAGTGAGATCCCATCTCTACAAAAAATAGGAAAATTAGCTGGGCATTGTGGCATGCACCTGTAGTTCCAGCTATTTGGGAGGCTGAGGTAGGTGGAAAGCTTGAGCCAGGAGTTTGAGGTTGCTGTGAGCTATGATGCCACCAGTGCACTCTAGCTGGAGTGACAAAGCAAGACCCTATCTCAGAAAAAAAGGAAAAAAATTCTATAGGCAGAAAGCAATCTAAGAAAACTCCCAGTAGTAAAAAACAGGTTATTTTTCATGGGAAAAGAAAGATAACTCAGAGGGTGGAACCAAGAACCGTAGTGAATCCTTTTAGGCCTCAAGCCCTTGTTCCTTAATCAAGGAAATAAAAATACATACCCTGCCAGATTTCAGAATCCATGCTATGCACCAGGGATTCCTGGGTGTCCCATTTCCCCATTTTTGAATAGGATGATCTATATCAGTTATCTCATACCTGTTCTGCCTAACAGACTAAACATACAATGGTATGTTGTGGCAGGGCAGATAACTTTTATTTTTAGTTCATATTAATAGGATTTTTTTTTTTTGAGATGAGGTTCTCACTCTGTTATCCATGAAGTACAGTGTTGCAATCATCGGTCACTGCAGTCTCCAACTCCTGGGCCCAAGGGATCCTCCTGTCTCAGCCTCCCAAGTAGCTTGGACTACAGGCACACACCACCATGCCCAATTAATTTGTTTTTTAGTTTTAATTTTTTTTAAGAGGCAGAGTCTCACTATGTTGCTCAGACTGGTCTCAAACTCCTCTCCTGTTTACTGTCATGTTAAGCCATTATGTTTTGATAGCTTGTTACGCACCAAGAGAAAATTAATACATCATCCATAAATATTTTGATATATATGTATAAAATGCAAGGGTGCTAATTTTTTTAATTTTTAATTTTGAAATAATTATAGACTCACAAGAAGTTGTTAAAGTCATACAAGGAAAGTCGGGCACGGTGGCTCACGCCTGTAATCCCAGAGAATCGGCAGGCTGAGGCAGGCAGATTGCTCGAGGCCAGAAGTTAGAGGTTACTGTGAGCTGTGATCGCACCACTGCACACCTGCCTATCTCTTAAAACAAAACAAAAAAAAAATAGTACAAAGAGATCCAGTGTATCCTTCACCAGCTCCTCCCAGTGGTAATATATTCAGTAACAATAGTGCAATATCCAAACCAAGTAACTGGCATTGGCACAATGCTATTAACTAGCCTACAGAGTAGTTCTATGCAATTTCATCACATGTATAGATTCATGTAACCACCACCACAGTCAAGACACAAAACTACTCTATTGCCACAAAGGGACTCTTTTTAAAATAGTATTGAGATAATCTCAATACTATTAGCACACTTAATAAATAACTACAATTCCTTAATATTATCAAAATCCAGCCATTGCTCAAATTTCCCTAATAGTTTCAAATTATTTTTTGCTCTTTTGTTTTTCCTTGCTTGAACCAATATCCAAGTAAGACTCATACATTGGAATCTATAGGTTTCCCTGTCCTCTTTCTCTCTCCCTGTTTCTGTTATTATTTTTGTTTGTTTTTCTCCCTGAAATATGTTTGTTGAGAAAATCAGGTCATTTGTCCACAAGAGTTTTCCTCCCTTTCGATTTTGCTGATTACATCTCCATGGTGTTTAACAACCCAAGTGCCCATCAATTCATGAGTGGATTATTAAAATTTGGTATATATTTACAATGGAATATTACTCAATTCTAAGAAACGACAGTGAGCTAGCACCTCTTATATTATCCAGGATTGAGCTTAAGCCCATTATCCAAAGTGAGGCGACAAAAGATCAGAAGAATGGGCTCCGCATGTACTCGCCATCAAATTGGTACGGACTGATTAACACTATGGTGCTCAAATGGTGGTGGTGTTCACCAGGGATTCGGGGGTTAGGGGGGTAGACCACATCTGAGGGATGTGGTGAGCATTGTGGAGGGGAAGGGCGTACCTCTAACCCTTGCTAGGGAGAGGCAAAGATATAAAATGCAACCAAAATGTTTGTACTTTCATATTTTCTTGAAATAATAATAAAAAAACCAAGATGGAGCTTGAGAGAGGCCTTACTTGGACATGGTCTGATCAGTTGGCCGGGGGTGACTGAAGCTCAGCTGCTGTGAGTGGCTGAGACCCAGCTATCTGCTACAAAAGTATACTCCAAAGTTAGGCTTTCGGTTAGTTTATGCACTTAGATCGCAGCTCATTATGTGAGGACTCAAGTATGGAGGCATCCTCAGGCCAAATTTAGGTCAACACTTTAAAGAAAGAATTTTATGGTATAAGTACCAGTTACTCTCATATATGCCAAAAACCACGCTAAAAACCTCCTGAGGGAGGAAAGGAGTTGTCCATGATGCCACAGTGAGGCACAACATACCCGTTTGTTGATTCCTAGACAGGTGCTGTTTCTAGAACAACACAAAGCCCCTTCTCTACCCAGCCTGCTACCCACAGGGGGTCACATGGGGGCTTGGAGGCCTCTCAGCAGGACAAAGACACCTGCAGATGCGGGGTTTGGGGGGCGACTGGGGGGTTTCATCAGGTCCTCAGTGCTGGAGGGGTTCATCTCTGGGGGCAGCCCAGATAACGTGGAAAACACCAGAACCTGCCTGTCACCTCTGGAGGAACTTCTGAAAAGCTGTGGGAATATGACCTTGAGTCGTCCAAGGTCATCATGGAAACGTTGCATTCTGTGCTCTGTAAACGAAAGGCTACAGCAATCAATACTCACTTTACTCCTCAGCCCAGATACAACGTACACGCAGGACATATCTGTAACTACGAAGCGCCCTCTGCTGCTGGAAGACAAAAATGCACGAAGAGGCTCACGATTTCATTCTGCAGAACTGTGCAACACCGGTAGGCGACTCACAGCACCAAGGAGCTGAAAGAACTCAGGAATCTTCCAGTGAGGGACTCAGACTCCCTACAGGAAGCCTGCAGGGTCTAGGCAGGTACTCTAAATAGGGGGTGTAGGGGATTTAGAGAGGCTGTGAAGACACAGAGAGTGCATTCACTCTCTGTATGCAAAGTTTTAAAAACAATTTTAATGTTATTTACTTTAAAAAAAAATAAGATTTTCATGGTACAGAGTTCAAAGGTACATACAAAAGAGGACACATTGAAGAATAAACCTCCCTCTCACCTCTGTTGCCCAGCCAGGTTCTCCTCCACAGACAGAAACAGGGCATTCCTCAAGAGGTCGACTCTACCCATAAAAGATATTTTTACACAAATGATAGCGTACTCTATATACCTTTTTTTTCCCTTTTTTTCCCCCCTAACTTAACATACATTGTTAAGATCTTAGAGTTCTTTTCATATCCCTGCATAAGAGCTTCTGGTTTTTTTAAAACAGCTACATAATATCCCATTGGATGAATGTATTAATACGGAGTGCAAGTTTAACTCGTTTCCAATAATTGCTATTATAAGCAACACTGTAATTAATAATTTTGTATTTGTCCAGTTTTGCATATGTGTGAGTAAGTCTTTAGGACAATTTCCTAAAAGTGGAACTTCCTTCTTAACGGGTAGGTGTATTTTTTATTGTTTGATTGTTTGGTTTTTGGGTTTTTTTCATTGTTTTAATTGAAGTATAATGTGCATGCAGTAAACAAATGTTAAATATATAGTTTGATGAACTTCAACATATGTATCCACACTTAAAATCAACACCAAAGTCAAGATATGGAACAGAATCAGCACCCTAGAACCCCCCATCTTGACCACTCCTAGTCAATATCTGCCCCCCTCAGAAAGGTAACTAATATCATAATCTCCATAGTCATAGATTAGTTTTGGTTGTTCTTGACCTGCATATAAATGGAAAGTAGTTTTTTTCAGACTGGCTTCTTTTAACTCAATAATATGTCTGTGAGATTCACCTACGGCATTGTATTTTCTCATTTTTCGTTGGTGTGAAGTATGCACTGTGCAGCTATTCCACATTTTGTGTATCCATTTGCCAGTTTCTTGCCATGGGGTCGTTTCTAGTTTGTGGCAATTATGAATAAAGCTGCTTTGAACATCCCTGTACATGCGCTTTGCTGGATATTTGCATTAATCTCTCCTGAGTGGAACTGCTAATTCATAAGTTGGCCCTCCGCTGAGTCATAGCATAAGGCCTATGTTTAACTTTAGCAGGTATAGCCTAAGTTTTCCAAAGCGGTTCATATTTCTCTGATAATTAATAATGTTGAACACATCTTCATATGCTTTTGGCCAATTAGATATTTTCTCTTGTGAAGTGCTTATTTAAAATATTGTCCATTCTTGTTAGGTTGATTGTCTTTTTTAAAAAAAATTGATTTGTAGGACTGCTTTATATATTCCAGATACAAGTCTGCTTTATATATTCCAGATACAAGTCCTTGTCATATATATATCTGTGCACATGTGTGTGCATGTGTTATAAATACCTTCTCCCAATCCTTGACTTTTCTTTCACTCTTTTATTTTTGGATGAACATAAATTCTTAATGTTACAAAGTCCAAATTATCAATCTTTTCTTTCATTTTTAGCATTTTTTGTCTATGTCCTGTAATAAGGCATTTTTTCCCTATAATAAGTCATGTTCTCCTCTGTTTTCTTGTAGATAGTTTTTACCTTTCACTTTTTAATCTTCAATCCTTTTGGAATTAATTTTTGTATGGTATAAAATAGGAGTTAAGATTCATTTTCCCACATAGTTATCAAGCTCAGCAGAGGTTTATGCATTTTAAATGTTGATATACTTTTCTACATTGCCCTCCATACCGGTCATGTCCATTTATATTTTTTCTAATAATGTGTAATAATGCCTATTTCCCCACATTCTTGTCAACACACTGTGAGTGTGATTTTTATTTTTTGTTGTTTAAATTAGACATTTTGCTGTGGCCAAAACAAAACAAACAAAAGCAATTAATTGAGGTTGAAAATGTGTGATCTCTAATTCTGGTTCAACACCTTCATTTCATAGCTGAAGGAGTGGTTTTCTCATGGTTACACAGTGGGAACTGAAGAACCATGACTAGAATCAAGATTTTCCTACTTTCAGCCTAGACATATTCTAGCTGATTATAATCTTTATTTCTGACAATAAAATTGAGGGTCAGAGAGACTAAGCCAGTTGAGGCCAATTAAAACCCAAATAAGAACCAGGCTGTCTGATTTTTGCCTCTTCACCACGCTTTCTCAATTCACTGAACATTACTACTCATTCATTATTCAATACGTGAGAGCATCTTCTTGTGCCATATACTTCCCCTGAGTTCTGCTCATGCACCATAGTCAAAACAGACTGTCTCCTGCCCTCCCTCATAAATACAACTGTGCAAGTGTTATGAAGGAGAAGTATAGGGTGGAAGAAAGGGCGCAACAGTTGCGATGCCAGCCAAGTGAGAGATACAGAAAGGAAGTAACCCCCCAAAAAGGGGCATATGTTTCCATTGCTGGAGGAGGCAAACATGCTGAGATATTAGTGTAACTATAATAGCTTATTAGGAAGCTTCAGCTCCTTGGGGACACTGACAGGAAGCAGTGTAATTTCTTCCAATAATTCTCCTTAACTATACTTGTACTAATTCCCATTTTTTCCTCTGAGTCATAGTTTCCTTGGTGACATTTTGCCAGATTCTGTAATTTTCAGCCACTTTAGTAATGAAAACAGACTTGTTCTTGTTTTTTTTATACTCAGCTTTGTTTAATTCCTTTATGAAGAATTGAGTTACCACTTGGTGTCATTCCTTTCAGGTTGAATGATTTGCTTTATTATTTCTTCTATGGCAGGTTTACCAGTCACAACTTCTCTCAGTCTCTGTTTTCTGGGAATGCATCTCTCTTGCCTTCATTTTTTAAGGATAGTTTTGCTGGAAATAGAATTCTTGGTCGACTTTTTCCCCCTTCAGCACTTTAAATATGTCATCCCGCTGCCTTCTGTCTTCACTGTTCCTAACCTGAAGTCAGCTGTTATTCTTTGTTCCCCTGTCTGTGATGAGTCATTTTTTCTCTTGCAGCTTTTAAGATTTTCTTTACCTTTGTCTTTCAACACCTTGACTGTTATGTGCCGGGTTAAATCTCTTTGTATTTATCTTATTCGGAGATCATTGAGATTTAAGATGTATAGACTGCTTTCATGGAATTCAAGAAGTTTTTGGCCATTTTTAATTCAAAAATTCCCCCCCCATCCCTCTCTCTTTCTGGGATTCCCATTACATACATGTTGTCATGCTTGATGATGTCACACAGGTCTCTAAGAATCTCTTCATTTCTTAACTCTCTTTTGTTTCTATTGATTGGAGAAATTCTATTGATCAATCTTCAAGTTTCCTGATTTTTCTGCCATCTCAAATTTACAACTGAGTCCATCTAGTGAAATTTTCATTTATTACTTGTTGTACTTTTCAACTCTAGAAGTCCATTGATTTTTATAATTGCTATCTATTTGCTGATATTCTCTATTTTTAAGAACCATCAATGTCACATTTTTATTTAGTTCTTTGGACATACATATTTATGATAGCTGCCTTAAAGTCCTTATATGCTAAGTCTAACATCTCAGAGCATTTGTATAGATTCCCTCATTTCCCATGTATGGTCACATTTGCCTCTTCATTTGCATATCTTATTTTTTGTCAAAAACTGGACATTCTAGGTAAGAAATTTGTGGTAGCTCTGTGTTCTGATGTGCCACTCAAGGGTGTTTTTTGCTGTTTTTGTTTGTATATTTGTTTGTGTAGTGACTTGCCTGGACTAATTCTACAGAGTTTCTCTCCTACAGTATGTTGACCCTGATATTTCCACTCGGTTTATTTTCACCTTTTATATTTATTTCTAAGGCTGTTTTCCTAAGGTTTGCACCAGAGTCAACATACTTTAGCATTCAGTCAATGACTGGTCAGAGGCGGTAATAAATGTCTTGAGCCAGTAAGACTTCTACTCTCTCTTGATGGATCTGTGCCATTTAGATGAGTTGGAGAACACATTCAAAATTCAAGCAGTTTACAAGACTGTCCTGCCTTTTGTTTTCCTGGGTTTTCTTGTATTTCCTCTGCATGTGTGCAAGACTTTCCTGGCTCTATTTTCCTGTGCCTCCTCTGCATCTATGCAAGGCTTCATGTTCAACCAGGAATAAGTAAATGATGAGGGCATTTGCCAGATTCTCCTGGGCTTACACAGCCTTCCAGACCACCAGTGTATGTGGGAGCTTACCAAAGCCCAGTATGTCTATCTCATTACCTGGATCTCCTTGCTAAACTTCCAGCACACCTTCTACTCAGTTGTTTGCTCAATCCATATTGTAGTCATCACAGGCAACTGTGATGATGGCATTCCCAACTGAGCTTTCCCCTTGGCCATGGTGCTTTTCTGGCTCCACTCCTAGTCAAGTTAGTCCTTTCAGCACCAAACCTGCTGGTTTTCACGGTTTACTCAACACAGACACAACTCCCCCCTGGTGCTGGAGGAGAGGACTTGGGAATTTCTCTAGGCTTAGATGTCATGGACTCTCACTCTTCTTATTAAGGTTCAATAGTTTCCTTGGTCAGGCTTGGTGTCTCACGCCCATAATCCCAGCACTTTGGGAAGCTGAGGCAGGAGGGGAGGATCGCTTGAGGCCAGGAATTCAAGACCAGCCTGGGCAACATATCCAGACCCTCATCTCTACAAAAATGTATTTTAAAAAATTGTTTCTGGAGTTACACTGATCTAAGTTTGAATCCCAGATGCTCTATTTACTCCCTATGTAACCATGGGGAAGTAACTGAACCTCACTGAATCTCAGTATCTTCATCTGTAAAATGGGCGAATGTATTAGTCAGATCTCATTAGGTAAGGTTGTATAAGAAACAATCCTCAATCTCTGTGGCTTCTGAGTGCAAAGGTTTATTTTTCACTCATGTGACATCTTAGATGTGGGTTGCTTCATTATCTTTTTCCTTCTAGGCTGAGGCAGCCCCATCTGGGAGGGGCCATTCTCATGAGAGAAGAAAAGGACCAAGAGAGTGGGTGGAAATACATAATGGCTCCGAATGCTTCTGGTCCTATTTCATTGGCCAGAAGGTCATATGATCAAATCTGACATGAGTAAGGCCAGAAAAAATATTCCACCGATAGCATGAGTTGCAGTCATATGGCAACAGGTGATGATGTATAATTCTTACCTGGAAGAGAAAAGTAATAGCTGGGAACAACAATATCACCTACCACAGGATAATAACCATATCTTTCTTAAGGTTTTTGTGAGAAGTAAATGAAGTCAAGCACTCCAATACTTAACACAGTATTCTGCACTTAGTAAGAGTGCAATAAAGGTTGATGCCCTTATGATTATTATTACCTCCTGGTGTGGCTGAAATTTTTCTCTTCACGGGACTGGCTAAACCTAACTTGGGCGGAAGAAAAGCAGTTACAGTCATTGTAATGACTCCCAATATTTAATTTGGAGACAATTAAACACTGAGTCTAAGGGGCACAGCCTTTGGAGCAATGTGCACTCTTTATTAGGGCAGAGTGCACATTAGATAAGTTACTTAACTTCTTCGATCTTAGTTTTCTCAACTGGAAAATGAAGATACTTGGGACTATGTTGTAGGCTTGTCATTCTAGCAAAACTAGCCCAATCCTGGTTATTGAATGTGGATTTTAGACTCATTTCAAATTCAGTGAGCTGTATGCATAACATAACCACAATACTGCTGTCTGGTAAGCGCTTTATTGTCCTTTTCCATCCTTTGGGTCTCAGCTCAAATATCACCTCCTCAGAGAGACCTTCCCTGACCACCTGGTTTAAAGTACTTCCCCTGCCTCCTGGCACTTCTCCCTGTTGTCTTTACAGCTCTAGTAACGCTCTGTAATTATCTTATTCATTCACTGCTTGTTGTAATATCTGTCTGCCACTAGAAAGTAAGCTCCATGAAATTAGGGATCATGTTTTCTGTATTCCCACCTTCTGCTGTGGGCTTCTGCATTTTCATCCGTAATACTGGGGGGCAGGTGGTGGGGAAAGGGAGCAAGCTGAAGTCCAGCGCGTCTACGTGGGTCTCACAAGTCAGGCTTCAAATTCCTTCCAGGCGGGGCACGGCCTCCATCACCCACGTGGCCTGAAGCGAGGCCACACCCCCTCGAGGGCGTGGCCTCCGATGTTGTGCCGGCCGCACGCAGTCCGTCCTCCGCGGGAGGCGAGCGACGCCACACGCACGCAGGCTCTGCCTCACGCCCGGTCTCGCCGCCGGCGGAAGAGGGGCGTGGCCAGGCGCAAGGCCCCAGCAGCCGCCGGCGCCGCCGCCTGAGTCGCCTGCAGGTGCTGCTCTTCGCTCTCCGCCGCTCAGGCAGCTCGAAAGACACTCTGTTTTGGGGGCCTCGCCTCCCTTCCACGTCTCCCGGAAGCGGTAGCAAGGCCTAGGCCAGTCCGGGAGGAGGTTTACTCAGCCTGGCCCTGCTCCGGGCCAGCTGCTGAGGGGGCGCGGTGCAGCCGCTCTGGAGTCCTCAGGTGAGGCGGAGGCGAGGGTCCACTGGACGAGACGGGTCCGTTTGGGGGTGATAACGGTCCTTGGAGCGGGGACGTCCCCTCAGCAGAGACGCTGGTCACCCTGCCTTCCTTGGGGTCGCGTTCATCTTCGTCCTGGTCGGGGCTGGGGAAGGGAGCGAGAGAGACCCCTTGGGCTTCATTCGACGTTGTTTCCTGCCCTCCCCTTCCTTCCCTCTCCCAGACCCCCGCTTGGGCTGGGCGTTCATCCCGCCCCAGAGGGTCGAGCGAGGTGGGTGGGGAGCACAGTGGGCGTCTGTGCTCGCCTACCTGGGAGCCACCGCCTGGGCCTGACGGACTAATCTCCAGCCTCCTTCCTCTGCTCACACCTGGCCTTCGAAGCAGGCCCTGCGACTGCGGTCTCTAGACCCTTCCTGTCCCCATCCTACGCACTCTCTTTGACTCCGGCCAATGCCAGAGGAATTAATTGAGGGCTTTGTACCTCTGAAGTCTGATGGAGCTGTTTGTAAATGGGGCAAGTGCCCAGGGCTCATCTTAGTATTTGTTTAGCTAGGTAATCAACACGTTAAAGTGCCTGCTATTGTTTTTAAAGCCCTGTTAACTTTAAAGTGGGAGAAATTAAGAACTGTGTTTTGATTGTTTTATTAGGTGACATAATTTGCCCTCAGTCACCATCAGTGTTTACTTGAGAACAATGCTTTAGGTCTATATGGAGTTTTATATGTTACAAAGCATTTCACCTCCATTTTCATTTGATTTTTGCATAGACTCTGAGACACACAGGTGCATAATAGCCACATTTTGTAAAGAACAGGTTTAAAGGGTGAGTTTCTTGAAGTTATTTCTATTTTGAGAGGCTAGATGTGGGGAGGCTAGGGTTAAAAGGTGGGTTTGGCACTAGGCTCACTTAGACTTGAGTATCTGAGCGGCCGTCTAAACTCTGAGATCTTTCTAAACCTTTTCTACATTTGTTAAAAAGGGTATTGCTACTTACCACAAAGTGTGGTTGTGAAACTTACATGTGATAGGGATACATGTATACCTATGCACAGCATCTGGCACATAAAAATCAGTTCCATTCAGTATTTATAAGTGCCTACGGTTTGCTAGACACTGGGAATTCATTGGAGAGCAAAAGACATGGCCTTTATCCAACCACTCCCCCTCTTTCCCCAAAAAGGAGGGATAGATATTTTTTTAATTATAAAACATGAAGGGCTCTGAGGCAAAAGAATAGGGTATGTACAGAGAATGATTAACCTTAGATGGAACGGAGAACTCTGAAGCAGATGACATTCAAGTAAAAACAAAGAACAAGAAGGTTAACCATGAAAGAGTTCTTGGCAAAAGGAATGATGTGCACATTCGCTAAATGGTTGTTGACTTTATTAGCATGCTCTTTAATATCATGAGGATTAATAACTTCATTACTTTGATTTATTGTGGCACACAGTACTCAAATATATGTATGGAACAATGGTAATGCAATCATTTTTTATTCTGATTTTAGCTTAATGTACACATGGTATATACTGAGTATTTGTTTTTTGAGACAGACTCTCGCTTTGTTGCCCAAGCTACAGTGAGTGCTGTGGCGTCAGCCTAGCTCACAGCAACCTCAAACTTCTGGGCTCAAGCAATCCTACTGCCTCAGCCTCCCAAGTACCTGGGACTACAGGCATGTGCCACCATGCCTGGCTAATTTTTTCTATATATATTAGTTGGCCAATTAATTTCTTTCTATTTATAGTAGAGATGGGGTCTTGCTCTTGCTCAGGCTGGTTTCGAACTCCTGACCTACAAGCAATCTGCCCTCCTTGGCCTCCCAGAGTGCTGGGATTACAGTAGTGAGCCACCACGCCCGGCCTATACTGAGTATTTGAATTATTGAAAATGTACTTTAGACAAATTGTGTGTGTGTACACCTAAATTATCCATAATAGTGCTGCAGTTTACAGTAACTTTTGTATTTATCAGAAGGAAAAGTTGTTTTCAAGTTTAAGCACATTAAAACAAACTTAAGTGAATTGTTTTATTAGGTTTTACTGGAATTTGCCATATTAATTATTTGCTATTTGGATGCTATATTAATTTGCTAGGGCTCCCATAACAAAGTACCACAGACTGGTTGGCTTGGACCACAGAAATTTATTTTCTCACAATTCTAATGGCTAGAAGTCTGAGGTCAGGTATTGTTGGCAGAGGTGATGTTTTCCTGAGGCCTCCTTCAGCTTTCAGATGGCTGCCTTCTCTCTGTGTCATTACATGGTCTTCTCTGTGTACGTCTGTGTCGAAATTTCCTCCTCTTATGAGGATACCAGTCATGTTGGATTAGGGCCCACCCCTAATGATTCATCTTAATTAACTCTTTAGAGACCCTGTCTCCAAAATTAGTCACATTGTAAGGGTTGGCGGTTAGGACTTTAACATAGGGATTTTGAGGGGATACATTTCAGCCCATACCAGCTGCTTTTGCTACATTAAGATTTGCCCTTCATTAAAATAGTAATAATAAAAACAGTAGTGGTAGTTGTAATGATCATGGTAGCAGCAATTAAAATTAGTGCTTATTATGTGTCAAGCATTTTGCAAAGTTTTAAAAACATATTATTTCGTCTTAAAACCATTCTATAAGGTTTCTCAGCTTCACTTAAGTAGTTTGCTCAAGTTTATCTAGCTAGTAAGAGGTAGGGTTAGGATTTCAACCCAGGAGTGTCTGACTTCAGAATCTTGTCTTAACTGTTGTACTCTTCTGTTATGCCACACTGATCATTTTATGTCCTTTTTACAGGTTCATCAATAGGATTATTTTACTGTCATCATGTCTTGGTTTGCTGATCTTGCTGGAAAGGCAGAAGATCTTTTAAACCGAGTTGATCAAGGGGCTGCAACAGCTCTCAATAGAAGAGAGAACACCAGCAACATCAAATATAGCAAAAATGCTGACTATCCTGAACTTCACCAGCAAAATACAGATTTGACTTACCAGACTGGACCTAAAGCTACTTACATTTCCTCAGCAGCTGATAACATTCGAAATCAAAAAGCCACCATCTTAGCGGGCACTGCAAATGTAAAAGTAGGATCTAGGACACCAGTGGAGGCCTCCCATCCTGTTGAAAATGCATCTGTTCCTAGGCCTTCGTCTCAGTTTGTGCGAAGAAAAAAATCAGAACCTGATGATGAGCTGCTATTTGATTTTCTTAATAGTTCACAGAAGGAGCCTACTGCAAGGGTAGAAATCAAAAAGGAAAAGGGCAAGACACCTGTCTTTCAGAGTTCTCGGACATCAAATGTCAGTTCTGTGAACACCAATGTAACCGCCATCAAAACTACTGAAGAAAATTCTTTGGGGAGCCAAACCCATGGTAGTTAATCGGTCCTTTATTTCTTTTAGACTTAAGCAAATTGGATGTGTCATCATAGCCTAAAATGTTCTGATAGTTTTTCTTATCCAGTGGTATAGGATGTGTCCCCACTGGTGTGAGACCAGGCTGTCTGCAAATGTCTGGTGTAAACAAGGGAGACAGCACTGAATACTATTAGTTAGTATACAGTTACAGCATAAACTTTTGAATGTTGTCTGTAGGGTAACTGTACTCAATCTAGTATCTAAAAAATCATGTCAAATTTGATTCTCTAGGACACTAAGATTTTAAAAAAAGAAAATTTTGAAAGAAAATCTATAATTTTGGATTTGGGACTATCTCAATTTATTTCTTTTTATTACTGGGATTATGAAAATACTTTACATATTTTCTGGGTTTTGTGGAATCCTCCTCGCACTCTCCAGAAATAAAGCTGAGAGATCGAACTTTGATCCCAGTTGAATTGTTGAAGGCATTGACCTAGTAGTGAAGTAAGAACTTACAATTCTGGTTTTCAGTTGTTTCATTCACTGTGAAATTACCTCTACAAGTACATCTTCTCATCTGCAACATGAGGTTAAGTGTTGTAAAATAGTGATAAATATGATAGGTTTTTGCAGAGATTCTTTGTAGAGTTTATGATTAAGAGAAGCTTAAATGTTATACCTTTCCTCACTGTCTTGGTGGTTAGTGAATAAAGTATGTCTTGTATCTTCAAGATAAAAAAGTTGTATAGAATTAGGGGTTTGGGGCTTTCAAGATAAGAGCGTGTAGTAGCAGTAGATTAATATGTTCACACACTCCTAAATTGCTTCTCAACTCTCTTTTGATTAATTATACAAAGAACCTACTAGGTGTAAGGATACAGAAGTGTCCAGTGAGTGAGATACACATGTAAACAGATAATTTACCTGTAGTAAATGCAGTGATTGAAGTATGGTCAGAGTGTTGTGGAAACAGAAGAGGAAGTAACTAACTGCCTCAGGTATTCAGGAAAGGATTCATGAAGGGTCTGTATTTTGAGCTGGATCTTAAAGGATGAATAGGAGTTTGCCAGGTAAAAAAGGAAAGGGAGTAGAGACAGCATTCCATGCAGAGAGAACAAATTCTTAAAGGGTTGGTAGAGTAGAAAAAGATTATAAGAAAGTTTCAGAAACTCTTGAGTGTGACATGGACAGCAATGAAGAAAATGAAGCTAGCAAAGAAAGTTGGGACCTGTTTCTTAAGACCCTTGTGTAACACTGTTACTTGTTTAAACCCATTAATAGATCACTGTTAAAGAATGGTCCCTGAACAACTTGGATTACGATCACTTGTGTGATAAATAGAAAATAAAGTATTAGGTGCCTTCTCTGACTTCCTGAGTCAGGTTTTCTGGGGATGTAGCCAAGGCATATGAATTTTTTTGTTCCTTAAGTAGTTTTTAGGCCAATAAAAGTTGAGCGTGACCACCATAGGCAGTGTGATGCTAGTAGAGGTCTTCAAGCCAGTAGTTGACATGAATTATTTTTCTACTTTTCAGGAAAACAACTTGCACTTAATTGTAAAGAATGGACCAAAGGGGTCCTGGTTGGCCAGGAAATGAACTAGAACCAGTTATAATGCGCAAGTTCAGTTATAAATTGTTTTTCTTGGGTAGGTTCTCTCAGCCTTGGGACTGTTCACATTTTGGGCTGAATAATTCATTGTTGTGGGAAGCTTTCCTATCCTTTTTAGTATGTTTAGCAGCATCCCTGGATTCTTAGTCCATTAAATGTCAATAGCACCACCAGTTGTGACAACCAAAAATGTCTCTACACATTGCCAAATGTCCCTTACAGGGCAAAAATCACCTCGGGTTGAGAACCAGTGCCCTAGGATGCCTAGAAATGCATAGAAATGGGATTGCTGAGTTTTAGGGTGTGGCTACATTAGTAAAGCCAAAGTGATTTTCTACAAAGGTTGTACCACTCTATACTCTAACCAGCTATAGTTAAGAATTCCATTCTTACCAACATTTAATTTCTTCAGTGTGACTTTTTATGGCTTGCTAATCAAGTTTGTCATTGTTTTTATTTCCTTTGTTACTAGTGTGGTTGAGCATCTTTTCAAATATTTGACTATTCAAGTTTCATTTTCTGAAAAGTGCCTATTCAGTCTTCTTATCAATTTTTTCTATTGGATCATTTGTCTTTTTCCTTACTGGTACATAGACATTCTTTATACATTCTAACTGTAATTCTTTCTCATCCTATTCCAGTTTTACCTTGGTTCTCCCTCCACCTACAGTGTCTCGATGAATAGAAGTTTTTAATATAAATGAACTTGTCAGTCTTTTCCTCATGGTTTGTGTTGTTTGTGTCTTAGAAAATCTCTACCCTAAGGTCAAAAAGAAAGATATTTTTCTATATTCTATAATGTGAGGTAGGCATCCAGTTCCATTTTTTTTCCTACATAGAAATCAACTATCTCAGCATCATTTATTGAAAAGACTGTCCTTTCCCTACCAATTTGCAGTACCACCTCTGTCCTATATTCAGTATTCATCTTTTCATTAGTCTGTTTTGGGACATTGAATTCCATTTCATTGGTCTTATTGGTATATTCTTGTGCCTGTGCCACATTGTTTTAATTAATGTAGCTTTGTAATATGTCTTGATATCTGATAGGGCAACTACTTCTACCTTATGGTAGTTCTTCAAAAATGTTTTGTCTATTCTTGGACTTTTGCACTTCTGTATGCATTTTAGAATTTACTAATCAAGATTCACAAAAATTCTTTTGGTGTTCTTATTGGGAGTTCATTGCTTATGTATAGATCTTAATAGTTTGGTGAGAATCAGGACTTTTACTATATGGAGTTTTCTAATCCATGAATGTAGTATAATTCCAACTTATTTTGTAATGTCTTTTATTAAGATTTTATTGTTTTCTCCGTGAATATCTTACATACTTTATGTTAGATTTATTCATAGGTAGTTTATATTTTTTTGAAGCTATTATAAATGCTATTCCTTAAAAATTTTTTCTTCTTATTGCTAGTGTATTGCTTTTTGTATATATATACATGGCAACCTAGATAGCTGTTAATCTTCATATTTTTCTGGACATACATTTTGATTTTCAGCAACACAATCATGCATCTGTGCATCACGACCAGTTTGTTTCCTCTCAGCCCTTTTATCTTTTTTTTGTTATGTTTAAGAGATGGGAGTCTCACTGTATTGTTTAGGCTAGTCTTGAACTCCTGGCCTCAGCTGATCCTCTCACCTGGACCTCACAAAGTGCTGGGATTACAGGCTTGAGCCATCCCTCCTGGCTTTTTTATTGTTGTATAGTATTCTAGTATTTGGATATACCACAGTTTAGCCATTCTCCATATGGATATTGAAATTGTTTCCAGTTTTTGTTTATTGTGAATAAAGCTGCTATGAACAGTTTTGTACTTGCCTTTTTGTAGGCAAATGTTTTCATTTCTCTTGGATAAATACTGAGGTGTGGAATTGCTGGATCAAACTGTAGGTGCATGCTTAATTTCATAAGAAATTGTGAAACCTTTTTCCACAGATGTACCATTTTGTAGTCCCATTAGCAATGTATGAGAGTTACAGTTGCTGTGTATTCTCACCAGCATGTGGTGTTTTTGTTTTTTTTTTTGTGAGACAGAGTCTCACTTTATTGCCCAGGCTAGAGTGAGTGCCGTGGTGTCAGCCTAGCTCACAGCAACCTCAAACTCCTGGGCTCAAGCAATCCTGCTGCCTCAGCCTCCCAAGTAGCTGGGACTACAGGCATGTGCCACCATGCCCGGCTAATTTTTTCTATATATATTAGTTGGCCAATTAATTTCTTTCTATTTATAGTAGAGATGGGGTCTCGCTCTTGCTCAGGCTGGTCTCGAACTCCTGAGCTCAAACCATCCGCCCACCTCGGCCTCCCAGAGAGCTAGGATTACAGGCTTGAGCCACCGCGCCCGGCCTGGTGTTTTTAATTTTACCTATCATAGCAGGTGTGTTTTGGTTCTCACTTTGATTTTAATTTGCATTTCCTTGATCACTAAAGATATTGAGAACTTTTTCGTTTGATTATTTACCATTTGTTTATCTAACCTGGTAAAGTGTGTAAAGCCCTTTGCCTATATAGTTATTGTTTTAGTTGGTTTTATCATTTGGATATAGTTTTTAATCACATAATTTTCAGAGTAATTAAAAAGTATACTTGCATTACATTTAGTAACAAAAACAAGATTAGTCTGAATTCATGAATCTCTTGTCTCTTTGGGTAAGGCATTTTAGATTCCAGTTTGATATATAACAAATGCTGTTACCTGTTATTTACTCTCCTTGCCCACAGCTGTTCTTTCAGTTCCTTCCCAATATTTTCAATGTTGGAACGTCTCCCTTTTTTCCCCCCGAAAACATATTGGAGACAAAGGGAGTCCAAAACCCTTTTTGCCTGAACATAACCACTCAAATTATCTCTGCTTTCTCCTTCCCAGAGCAATATTCTTATATTCTTTATTGCCATTCATTCAGTATATCCAGACTTTGAGAAATCTTAGAGGTCCATAGCCTCCACTTATGAGAATGGATTTTCATCAGAGGGAAACCTATTGAGAATTTAAGTTTACTTTTTATGGTATTTTAGCTATAGCAGTCAACTTGAGCCAAAAGGCAGCCAGCCTACCAGTGTAAACTACTAATGTGTATGTGGTGAGCATGCTAATCTAATGAAAATGTTATCTCTTTTTACAGAAGCTGCTAGTAATTCAGATTCTGGCCCTGAAGGCCAAGAGGATTCTTCAAAGGAAATTGCATCATCAAATGCTGCCTCCACTGATCATAACCCAATACCTAATGATGACGGCAAATCACATGAACTATCTAATCTTAGACTGGAGAATCAATTACTGAGGAATGAAGTTCAGTCTTTAAATCAAGAAATGGCCTCATTACTTCAAAGATCTAAAGAAACTCAAGAGGGTAGAGCCTTATTTAAATTGTTCAAGATAAGGACTTTCAAAACTAAAACCTTTACATTTATACTATTAGGAATAGTTTAGATAAGACTTAAAAAATGGTATTTTCATGGAAATGTGGAGCTTAGATTTGGAAACAGTACCACTTATCCTCCAACCAACCTGAAACATAGAATATTAGCTTGTTAGGGTCAGTATTTAGGAACCATGAAATTTAAGAACTGAGAATAATTAAACATTAGTAATTGTCTAGTTTGTTTGATTTATTCTGAACTTTCAAGGGAGACTGTTCCATTAACTAAAGGTGGGATTAAACAAAATAGTGGACGCTAATAGATAGGGGCATAGAACTCCTGTTCCAGAAGGCAGAAAATATATATGGAATTCACTTTGAATAGTGCCCTCGGGAATTGTGCAGTGAAGTGGCCCCAGCGTGGAAAACCTCAGATTCCTTTGAAAGGGTTAATTAAAAAGGAAATAATGTCGTAACTGAGGTGGTGACAGGAAGGTGAGAATGTTATTTTAAATGTGGCTGAGGAAAAAAGCAAAAGACACATTTGCTGCTCTGGTCCTTGGGGCTAATTAGAAAAGAGTTGGGGAACAGTGAGAAAAGCTTTGCCAAGGCGAGGATGGAAGTCCAGAAGAGCAGAATAGGAAGATGGTTTAAGACTAACTAGTAAGGCTGACTTAGAAAAAGCTTTACATTACCAAGACTAAATTTAGACGATACAAATTGAACTTTTCCTGAGACCCCGTAAAGTTTACTTTGGTGTTGAGAAAACTTTTTTTTTTTTTTTGTGGAAAACTGCAATTACAGACGGTATATGAGGATATGGAAATGCCATTGTATTCTGAAATAGAGTCCTACATTGCTTTTTTTGCACTGATTTCCTAAGTTAAAAGAATAACATCTATGATGTTTTTTTCTGGAGATATAAAGCATTTGGGAGCCAAAACCCAAACCCAGCTGATAGTGTTATTAATACTGTGCTGTCAGCTGGGTTTGGATTTTGGCTCCCAAATGCTTTATGATATATCTCCAGGAATAAACATTTTAGAAGAGCAGCTAGCTTCATGCCCCTTTCTAATCTAATAACTGTAATGTAGGTGTGAATATTGGCTTGGAAAATGGATGTCCCATTTGGGTGCAAAAAAATATTGAAGATATTTGTAAGCTCCTGATTGTGACAATAAGGTACTAAAAAGTCTCAAAGAAGAAACTGCTCTGAAAAAGATGTGTTTGGTTTTGCTTGTATAGAGAAATTTCATTTTTTTGTAGAGTTAAACAAAGCAAGAGCAAGGGTTGAAAAGTGGAATGTTGACCATTCGAAGAGTGATCGAATAACTCGAGAACTCCGAGCCCAAGTAGATGACCTGACTGAAGCGGTGGCTGCAAAGGATTCTCAGCTGGCGGTACTGAAAGTGAGACTCCAGGAAGCTGACCAGCTACTGAATACTCGCACAGAAGCATTAGAAGCCTTACAGAGTGAAAAATCACGGTAGGTAATTCAATTAATAATGAAAAAAGCAAGGTAGAATTGTTCTCTCTTCCCAGTACAAGTAATGGTAAACATTGTGGTATATCCTATCTTATGAAAATTTAGCTTTTTGGAAATTTACAAGAGGGAAAATTAGTTTTGGTAGTCTTGGAAATGTGTATGATTAAAATGGATCCATTGTTTGAACCTTGAGATGCATTGTTAGTGAATTCTGAATTTAAAAGTATTTGAATAGTGCCATTGATCTTCAGTATATAGTGTGTGCTTAAATTTGCATATCTAAAAATATAAATTATATTCCATTAGAAAGGGAAAAGATTTCTCTAAGAATGTTTTAATTAACTCACCTTTTTTATACTTGACTAACAAGCTGATGCTATAAGTTATTCTACCTTACGACTTGTACACTATGGAAATGAGTTATTTCACATGATGCATTTTCTTTTAGAATAATACAGGATCAAAGTGAAGGTAGTAGCCTACAGAATCAAGCTCTGCAAACACTTCAGGAGAGACTACATGAAGCGGATGCCTCTCTGAAGAGAGAGCAAGAGAGCTACAAACAAATGCAGGTTAGAATGAGAGACAACAGATTTCTGTTATTATTTGGACATGGAAAAATGACTTTATGCTGTTTCATAACATATTTACTCTCTAGTAAAATTCCACATTTCGGAAAATTCTGTTTCTATGACAAAAACCAGATATTTGAAAATTTAGCTTGTTTCTTGCTATTTTTATGTGTTAAGATATAATTAAAATCATTAATATGCATTAGACATACACCTCTTTTACTTAATTTGGTTGTGCAACAGCCATTACCATTATTTCATTAAAGGCTAATTTGAGGCATGTTGGTTTTTTTTATTTAAACTTTTTCTGATTCTAGTTTAATCTAATTCATTTATTTCAAGGGAAAACTGTATATAATATTATTGCAGGTTTTACTCTTAAGTGAATTTTTACGTCTAGTTGAGTCTCAGCTTTGTCTACACATTAGAATCACCTGTGTAATACTTTCTGCTATCTGTCTCCACTCTTGGAGTCTGATTCCATTGCATGAGGTAGGGCCTAAGCATTGTTTTGGTTTTACAAGATTCGTAGGTGTATCTGATGGCATTCAGGGTTGCAAACTACTCGTCTGGGCTATCTTTTCAACAGGTGAAAATAGTTCAATAGTAAATATCATGTAATATGCTTAATTTAAATTTTAATGTTTTGCTTAACACAGTTTATCCAAAGTATTATCTCAACATGTAGTTAATATTAAAAATTATTAATGAGATAGGATACATTCTTTTTTGCGTACTAATTCTTTAAAATATGATATAATTTACACTTAAAGCATGTCTCAATTCGGTCATTAAGTTTTCTTTGGGAATATTTGATCTCAATTTAGATTTCACAAAATTTATAGGCGAACAAGTAGATTCCCATACCCAAGCTTTTCTAAACATACTCAGAAGTTTTCCCAGAACAGGCAGTTAAACATAGAGTTACCACATGACCCAGCAGATCTACTCCTAGGTATATATCCAAAAGAATTAAAAATATATGTCCACATAAAAACTTGTACACTAATGTTTATAGCAGCATTATTCATAATAGCCCCATACTAGGAGTAATACAAATGTCTGTCAGTGGTGAATAGATAAACTGTGGTATATCCATACAAGAAAATATTATTCAGCCATAAAAAGGAATGAATGATCGATACATGGTACAACATGGATGAACCTTGACAACATGGTAAGTTAAAGCAGACATGAAAGGCCACATATTCTATAATTCCATTTATATGAAATGTCCAGAATATGTAAATCTATAGAGAAAGAAAGTAAATTAATGGTTGCCAGAGGTTTAGGGGAGGGAGGAATGCGTAAAGGATGTTGTGAGAGGAATTAATTAAAATATTCTGGAATTAGATAGTGATAAGAATCACATAAATTGGTGAATATATTGAGAACGAGTGAATTGTACACCTTAAAAAGGGGAAGTTTATGATGTGTCACATATCTCAATAAATCTGTTATTTAAAAGTTTCCAATAACAGAATTGAGTGTTATGTTTCCATTTAAATTAATTACAGTGAATAAAGTTAAAATTTTAGTTCCTTGGTTGCATTAAACATATTTTCCATTCTGAGTAGACTTCAGCAGTAGTCCTCTTGCTGCTTTTCTCCAAAATAGAAGTTGATCCCAGATCAGAAGTTTGTGGGCAGGCTAGACATAGTGGTGGATGCCTATAGTCCCAGCTACTCAGGAAGCTGGGAAAGGAGTATTGTTCAAGGCCAACCTGGGCAACATAGTGAGACCCTGTCTCTTAAGGGAAAAAAAAAAAAAAAGAAGAAGAAAAAGAGGAAGTTTTTAGGATTTCATTATTGGTGTATAACTATAAAAGTTTTCTGGCTTCTGACATGAGAGTTGAAAATAAAGGTAACAATTCTGGGGTATTTATTTTTAATAGACTAATAAGTGATAGGCAATGTGTTTTTGTTTTTTTTTTAATTTTTTAATTTTTTTGAGACAGAGTCTCACTCTGTTGCCCAGGTTAGAGTGCTGTGGTGTCAGCCTAGCTCACAGCAACCTCAAACTCCTGGGTTCAAGCAATCTTCCTGCCTCAGCTTCCCAGGTAGCTGGGACTACAGGCATGCGCCACCATGCCCGGCTCATTTTTTTTATATATATATTACTTGGCCAATTAATTTCTTTCTAATTATAGTAGAGATGGGTCTCGTTCTTGCTTAGGCTGGTTTCGGACTCCTGACCTCGAGCAATCCGCCCGCCTTGGCCTCCCAGAGTGCTAGGATTACAGGCGTGAGCCACCGTGCCCAGCCGGCAATG
The DNA here is from genome assembly GCA_008750895.1 of Mirza zaza. Taxonomy (NCBI): domain Eukaryota; kingdom Metazoa; phylum Chordata; class Mammalia; order Primates; family Cheirogaleidae; genus Mirza; species Mirza zaza. The sequence goes on from VSMD01070158.1 coordinate 22,717, forward strand.
TGTTTTTTAGAGTGTGCTTTAAAAGTTTCTTGAGCTAAAAAATGACATTGAATAGATTATTAGAAAATTTGAAATAAGGAGAAAATATTAGCCAGGATATTAGAAGAGATATAGCTGTTAACTTAAATCTTCCATTTGTTTTCTTTTTTCCCCTTGGGAATACTGTGTTGAGACTTCCTAGTTTCCTGTAGATCTATTAGCCATTGATCAGCTAGTATCAGACCAGACCTAGTATCCTAGTGACCTGGGAAATTTCTTTAAAAACAGATTCCCAAGCCCTGTCTTGGAAATTACAATTTAGGAATCCTGGGAAATCCTTGGGTGGCTGTATTTTTAATAAACTTCTTAGTTAATTGTGATGCATTGCTTTGTTTGGGAGCTACAACCTTAGATTTCCTATTTAGCTTCTAACAAAGGAAGAGTTTTTTCCCTTCCCTATTGCGTTGTTGGATTCAGCTAATAAAATACCTGAATGGATGGTTGTGAAAGATGTTTCAAAGCTAAATGATATAATAAGTGTGATATAAACATTTATCACAGAGTGAGTTTGCTGCACGCCTTAATAAAGTAGAAGCAGAACGTCAGAATTTGGCAGAAGCAGTTACTGTGGCAGAAAGAAAATACTCAGATGAAAAGAGGAGAGTTGATGAACTACAGCAGCAAGTCAAGCTATATAAGTCGAACTTGGAGTCCTCTAAGCAGGAATTGGTTGACTACAAGCAAAAAGCTACTAGAATACTCCAAGTAAGCATGACTCGTACACTTTTGGGTGTTAAGATATGTACCACTTAACTGAGAGACACCTTGAGACTGTGTAGATATTGTGAAATGATGGGTTCGTGTTTATCTGGATTGGCTCCCTTCAGGTGCCTTGATCTACTTAGAAATTTTGTAAAAAGGATCAAATGTCTCTTATTCCTACTGCTTTTCTTATTTTTTTTAATTAATTCAGCCACTGACTAGTTCAGGTTTTCAACCTATTACCTTGATCACTGTGATGATACTAACGTTTGTTGTTAAGCAGCTGTTTTATTCTTTCTTATTGATCCCCCATTGAATTTTTTGCAGCAAAACCTCATTCAGCTCTCAGAATCACCTCACCTAGTGTTTTTCTCCTTCCCTTAGAGCTAAGGTGACCTTACCCTCTACTAAAAAAGAGTACCGTCATCTAATGCATCTAATCTAAGTCATCTAATGTTTTCAACTTCTCTTTCCTTTGCCTCTCCTATTGGAGGGAAAGTGTGTCCTTAGCATCTAACTATTCACTAGGCCCTATGATAGGTGCTAAGAATACAAAGCTAAAAAGACATGTCCTCTTCCTTTAAGGGAGTGTTCATTTTAGTGGAAAGAAATTGAGGTAATTGATATAATAAAGTTATTGATGCAGTACAGTGGGAGCTTAGGGGAGAAGCCCTTAAAATTTGCCTGAGGATATCAGAGATCACTGCACTGAGGAGATGCTGAATGAAGAGAAACTCAAAGGATGAATAGGGAGACTCACGATAGGTAAGAGATTTCATATAGAACAGCCTGTGCCAGAGCAAGGGGGCCTGAGAGAATATGCCATATTTGGGGCACTGTTGCTAGTTCCCTATTGCTAGAGTGTAACATATTAGAGATTAAAAGATGGGAGATAAAACTCAGTGATGGGCAGAAGTCAGATCATGGAGGGCCTTGTACCCCATGCAAAGGAGTCTGATTTTATTCCATAGGTGATAGGGGCAGGGGGTATTAAAGAATTTGAGTAGCATGATCAGATTTGAGTGTAAGGACTGTGTCAGCAATGAAGAGGTTAGGGGTGAGGCAGATCTCCATCTCGTTTGTTGTTGTATCCCTGGCACAGTGCCTGGTACTTGATAAATTATTGAATGCGTTGAAGGATGAGGGTTGGGATGGTGAGATCAGAGGTATGTAGATGGTGAAGAGGTGATTATAATCAGAACCTGGTCTAAGTTTGTGGGACTGAGGATGGCAGACAGGAGACAGCTAAGAGATGTGTAAGAGATAAACATGTGAGAGTTGGAGATCTAATTGGAGGGAGGGGACAAAGGACAGTGGAATCAAGGATGACTCCAGGTTTCTGGTTAGAGTATATGAATGGTGTCCGCCTGTATTATAAAAGGGAAACCAAGAAAGATAGCAGGTTAGGGTTGAAGGAGAGTATGGACAAATTATGGTGAGTTTGCAAAATCGATGTGACATTGAAGTGAAAGTGTCAGGAGAGTAATAAGAAATACAGGCCTGAAGCTCAGCAGAGAGGTGCGGGCATTAGCTATGTCGAGATAGCCTAAGTTAGGAGGGTAGATGAAATTAACAAAGAACAATATGTAGCCTGAGAGGGAAGAAAGGCTGAGGTCTAAAAACACAGTCTTACACATCAGCATTTACAAATTGGGCAAAGGGAGAGAACCTGCAAAAGAAAAATACTCAGAAGCTAGTGTGGTCAGAGGTTGATGAGAACCACGAAGAGACTGGTACCCTCCAGGGAGGCCAAGCAAAGGGAGAGTTTCAAGTGGGGAATGATTGCAAGTGGCTCCGATGTGATGAGGACTGAGCAGAGTCATTGGATTTGGCAACTAGGAGGTCCCTGGGGACCTCTCCCAAAGGAGAGTTCCAGGGTACAGTGGGAGCTGGAGACAAGAAGACAGGGACTACTTGACTATGGTTGTGAGGACAGGACAGTTGCTACATGGGGGTATGAGTTGGGAGGTTTCTGTATTTTGATTTTTTTAAAATAACTTAAAATTACATAAAATAGTCATGTTCATTATAGAAAATTTGAAAAATACAAACAAAATTTAAAGGAAATGGAAATCACCCATGATTTTACCACATAGAAAAGGAAAAAATGTTTTGGATGGAAGAAAGCGAATTTAAAATATTTATATTTAAGGTGAAAGAATTGTTGGTCCTTATTGTTACTGGTCTGGAGTTAGCACTTTATAAACCGGTCTTGGCACATCAAATCTCTTCTTCCAACTCATCCTTTATACTAGGGCCCAGCAAACATTTTCTGTAAGTAGTCAAATAGTAAATATTATAGGCTTTGTGGGCTACATGTGGTCTCCTTCACATATTCTTTGTTTCTATTTTTTATAATCCTTTAAAAATATAAAAACCATTGTTAGCTTGTGGGCTGTACAAAAACAAGTCCTTGGACCATAGTTTGTGAGCACCTTTTTTATAGCACTGCCAGATTAAACTCCTAAAATGCATCTCTAGTCATATTATCCTCTGTATCTACTGTTTGGTAGTTTGTTTTAGCCTACTAAATAAAATTGAAGTATTTTGGCCTGGAGTCTGGAGCCTCTACAGATTGGTCCTGACATACTATCTAAGCTGTATCTTACAATACTTTCTTGTAGACTTTTTGTGCTTTTGCATTTTTATGTTCTGCCCTCTGTTCTCTCTATACTTTTAAAAATTCTTTTAAAAATTCTGGCCGTATTTCAAGGCCAGCATAAATGCTGTCTTTCAAGTAAAGCCTCTTCTTCCCCAAAAGCAGTTTCTCCTCTTCAGAATTCTGCAAGTAATCTGACCATATCCCTCTCTTATCTTGTTTTTCTTCCCTTCTACTGGATGCTTGTAACTTCCTTTTAGCTTATAAGGCAAAGGGTACTATCTAGAGTGAGAGACATTGTCTTTATTATAGTAAACACTTAACACAGTGCCAGCCCATTATAGGTGTTCCATAAATACTTCTGGTTGAATGTGATAGAAGAAAGCATGGGAAGAAAGTATATGAGAAAAATGTTACTAGTAATAAGCTTTTATCACACTTATAGTATGATCATGGAGACTAAAATCCAAGGACATGATACAGCAGGCTCTATTGCATTTTTGTCCTATGGATTTAATAATCTGTGGACTTTCTTTGGAGATAATAATCGGAATGTTTCCATAGTGGGTTAGTTTCTGTATGGTAGATGATATTTAACATACAAGGTAATCTCTGCTTTGCTTAAACATATCTCTTTTTTTAAATAATAGTCTAAGGAAAAATTGATTAACAGCTTAAAGGAAGGCTCTGGTTTTGAAGGCCTAGATAACAGTACTGCTAATAGCGTGGAGCTAGAAGAACTTCGGCATGAGAAGGAAATGCAGAGGGAGGAAATACAGAAGCTGATGGGCCAGATACATCAGCTCAGATCTGAATTACAGGTAAGATTCATTGCTAAGATTCATTCATAGACACCATTAGCCTCCAGCTGTTAACACTTTGAGAGGTGATAGATTATATATTTTAGGGTAAAGACATTAGTGAAATAATGTTTGAAAGTTCTGCTGGAATATTAGTTACCCTATAGAAGTGAATCTAAAATAATTAGTTTCTTGTCCATTTATTGACTCTAAAATTATGGTAATAAGAAACATAAGTAATCAGATTCATTCAATCAACAAATACCCACCATGTGCCTGACTAGGCTTGGAGTTATAACAGGGAGCCAGACAGAATCTTCATATTTATGAATCTTACATTCTAGTGGTTAGAAACAAATTAGATGGGGGCTTATGAGTGAAACTGGGATGTTTTCTGATACTAGAATGGGCTCAGGGATCATCTTTTAATTGTAGTTTTATCCATAATCTTACAATTTATAGTTTATATATATATATTTAAAATAAAATCGATTTCATTCATTTTGCTTAATTATGGGGTCTTTGACATAAATATCATGGGAGGGAGTGTCTGAAGATGAGAGAAGGTAAAGTACAAGATAATGAGCCTTCTTTTCTTAAGAAAAAAAACCTTTTTGTAAGGAATTTCATCCATGCATTACCTCTGCAAGTTGTTGATTTGTAAGACTTATGTGAACTACAAAAAAAAAGTGTGGGAGTTGTGAGAATGGGATATCTTGTCTAGAACATAGACTCAAATATCAGACAGATAGATTCCATATTTGGTATTCAATAGATGTTACTTTGCATGAGGTACTTCATCTTGCTGAGCCCTAGTTTTCTCATCTGTAAAGTACAAATAAACAAAGGTTCTCTTGACCATAAGGGATAAGAATGTAAAGGGCCTAGCATTGTTTGTGACATGTAATAGATCCCTCAGTAAATAATAGCTGCTGCTATTTCTGGATTTATTCTTATTCATTAAGTAGAATATTTTTTATCTGTAATTTTGAATTCCAGTGAATTTGGTCCTATGAAATTAGGGCATATGCTAAACTTACTCATACCTGTTCCATGGCTTTTGAGTGAGATTATGAAAAATATGGTTTGTTTATTTAAGATCTCATCCCAGCATCATTAATGACATTGACCCATTTTCTTACCCCTTCTCAAAAGTTTATGAAAACTATAATAAAAAGTATTTATTAGGTCTAGCAAAATGGACAAATTGTTAATAGTTACAATAGCTATCATTTACTAAGCATTCAAGTTCTACACCAAGCACTTAACACACATCCTTACGTTTATTTTTTACCATAACCCTATAAGGGAGATGATGGTATTCTCATTTTATAGTTGAAGAAATTTAGGCATAGAGAAGGAAAGTAACTTGCTGTAAGTCTGGTAAAGTGGCAGAGCCAAGATTAGAACCCTAGTCTAACTCCAGAACATGTGTTTTTAACCACAGTCCATACTGATTTAGTAAAATTAGTGACACAGATTAATCTACCTTCTACTAACCCTGAAACCTCAAAGGTAGGGAAAAATAATTGTAATTACTGTTTTTTTCCTCTGAATCCACAAAGTTGTGTAAGTTTAGAAAATTGCATTGTGACTATTTGGGAGTGTTGTTAATCTCAGTTCACTCAAACAATGTATGAAGTTCCAGAGTTTGTGGAGATGAGTATAAAACAGAATGTACCACAAGATAAAAAGCAAAATTAAGATGTCAGTTTTAATCTCCTACAGTACCATATGAATCAACTCATATAGGGAAAATACAGAAACCTAGAGCTGCCACTAGGAGATTTGACAGGAAGTGTAGAAGATGACTTTTGAGTTTGAAGAAGTGAGAATAAGAAATATGGGAAAATGTAAAAATTGGTAACAATAATAAAACTAAAAGAAGAAAATTATATGCTAACCTCAGTTGATGTGGGAGAAAAGTTATAGTCTTACCATATATTGATTACTGGGACACACATGCACACAAAAACTTAATTATACCTGCACTTTCAGGGGACTGATGCAGTGAAGTCCTTTTTAGGGTTATATTTCTGTTCTTTTTGAAATTATTAGCTTTTGAATAGAAACATAAGTCTTCTAATGAGCAACGGTATACTCGTAGTCATGAAACCAGATGGCTTATGTGCTGTGGCAGTTGTAGCATCCTACTCATTCTGTTCACTGTTAGCTATAGTATATAATGGTGAAGTTATATATTCCTTTTAGGCTGAAACTGTGACTCAGTCATCTTCATTGCTGGATGCCTGCTGAACTCAGTTCATGGCACATAATGGTTGCTCAGTAGATGTTGAACTGAATGGTTAATTATTGCTTTTACATGTAAGATTCTTCTTTTTAGGATGTGGAGACTCAACAGGTTAATGAAGCAGAATCAGCAAGAGAACAGTTACAAGATCTGCAAGACCAAATAGCTGTACAAAAAGCATCTAAACAAGAACTAGAGTCAGAATTGGACCGACTAAAGCAGGTAAGCATTTTAGATTGATGATTACTGAGGGAGACTCTGTCCTCTAGTAGTCATATAAGGAGACCTAGTAAAGAAGCTTACTGAAATTCTTAGAGCATGAACTCAGACTTTATAGGTCCCTGTCACTCTTCTTGTTTTTTTGGTTTTTTTTTGAGACAGAGTCTTACTTTATTGCCCAGGCTAGAGTGAGTGCCATGGCGTCAGCCTAGCTCACAGCAACCTCAAACTCCTGGGCTCAAGCAATCCTGCTGCCTCAGCCTCCCGAGTAGCTGGGACTACAGGCATGTGCCACCATGCCCGGCTAATTTTTTTTTTATATATATATATTAGTTGGCCAATTAATTTCTTTCTATTTATAGTAGAGATGGGGTCTTGCTCTTGCTCAGGCTGGTCTCGAACTCCTAAGCTCAAACGATCCGCCCACCTCGGCCTCCCAGAGAGCTAGGATTACAGGCGTGAGCCACTGCCCCTGGCCTGTTTTTGTTTTTAAGAGACAGGGTCTCACTCTGTTGCCCAGGCTGGGGTATAGCGGCACAATCACAGCTCACTGCAACCCCGAATCCTTGGGCTCAAGTGATCCTCCCGCCTCAGCCGCCTAAGTAGCTAGGACTACAGGCACATGCTACCTACCCAGTTAATTTTTTTTTTATATATTTTGTAGAGATGGGGTCTTATCATCAGATTTGAGACCAGCCTGATAGGCTCAAGCGATCCTCCCACCTTGGCCTCCAAAAATGCTGGGATTACAGGTGTGAGCCATCGCTCCCAGCCCTGTTTTTTGTTTTTTAACAGATGAAAAATAGAGGCACGAAGTGAAGGTTACACTTGCCTAATATTGTACAGCTAATTAGAGAATAGAACCTAGGATTCCTGTTTCAGAGCCCAGAATCCTTTCTGCTAGCCTGTCTGTATTTTATTATTTCTCCTTGTATAAAAAATTTAAAAACCCCCCACTACTAAATTTGACTGGCTAAAAAAGAAAACTTAAAAACATGCTAAATATTAGTCAGTTGATTTTCATAGTTTATTACATATGTAGTTTGTAGGAACAACAGTAAATATTTAGTGGAAACACAAATAAATATTAGTCCTATATTAACTGATCTTTTCTGCTTGAGCAAAAATAGACTATTCTTACAAATCATGTTTAAAATTATATTTTTTTGTTCAATTAGTTGTCCGCTCCCCCAGCCAAATTATTTTACTTTAATGTACTTATGTAATAGTTTTAATAACACATTAAACATATTTATAGCCACATTTTCAGAAAAAAATTCTATATCTATTATTAATACCACTAATATTAATATTCTATATCTAATATTAATATTAATTTACTGAGTACCTACAATGTTATAGTAGATATAGTACCTACATTTACTATATATTACCTTATTTTATACTCACAATGAAATCACTGCTATTCTCTTCATTTTATGGAAGGGAAAACTTATAATTCTTAGTGTATCAATTATAACATTTCCAGCTTTGTGTGTTTAAATTCTTTGAAGATTTTTTTCATTAGTATTCATCATTTCTGAAACTGGTTCTATTGTCATAAAAGTGTTTGTTTTTGTTATGAAACTAGTACTTAAAATACATTTCTTAAATAGGAAGAGAAAAACTCACCAAGTAGCAACTTGCAGGGTACATCATAGGCTATTTTAGATAATTAAGTTACAAGAGTAGCTGTCCTTTCAGAAATTGCATTTTCATTTATTCAAAGAACTCTTATATATTAAAAGACAACAATTTGATGTTCTTGATGGTTAGTGAGATAATTTTCATTTTATTGTGACAGATTGTTTTGCTGCACCTCTTCCCAGTGCCATTTTTAAAATGAGGGTGTTAAATAAAGGAAAATGATGCCAAATGTACATGTGGGCTATTTATTTAGTAATCAGATGTTTTAGATGTAAAGTATTTAATCTTGGGATTGAATAGTCCTTTAGTGCTCCTTATTAACTTAAGTAATTTCAACCTTAAATTTTTACTAGCCTAGAACTTGAAAGAAATCAGGCATACCTTCTTGTAAAGTGTGATTCTCTTACCCTAGTTACTTGTGTAATGGTCTCTCTTCTCACTTATCTCGATTTTTTCAAATTGTGAAATGAGCAGGTCGAGCTAAGTGTCTAAGGAAGTCTCTAGCAGTTTACTTCTGTATCACCTTTACTGCTTCAGACAGCTCCTGTGTGCTGCTGCTTTACTCCATTACTGTCTGCGAAATTAAGCATAAAGCTTTTGAAAGTACTTAATAAGTCTAATTATTCTTTCTACCCTGTTCCACATTGTATTTCAGTGATTTGGGTATATTTTTGGATTGGCATGTGCTTTGCTCTTAGATTCTGACCTGACTCTGACTCAGTGTGTCTGTTGTACAAACTACCAATGCATTCGTGCAGTTGTTAGTAAATCTGCAAGTATATTTTTTTCTCTCTCACTGTCTTCTATCAGTGCCAGAGCAAAATGGGTACAAGATATGGCCTGATACAAATAAGTGCAGAAAAAGCTGTTCAACATCATTGTTAGGGAAATGCAAATTGAAATCACAATGAGATACTACTACACACCCACTAGAATAGCTACACTTATAAAGATGGGCAATACTGAATTGTTAGCAAGGATGTGGAATAACTGGAACTCTCTCTTATTGAGGGTGGAAATAACAAAATGAATGATACAGCTATTTAGAAAACAATGCGAAAACAGTTTGGCAAGTTTTTCCCTTTAAGTTGAACAAACACTTAGAATATGATCCAGCAGTTCTATTCTTACATATTTACCAAAGAAAAATGAAAATACAGGGCCACATAAAGACTTGTGCTTGGATATTCATAGCAGCTTTATTCAGAAAAGCTGACTCTGGGAGGCTGAGGCGGGTGAATCGCTCGAGGTCAGGAGTTTAATACCAGCCTGAGTGAGACCCCATCTCTACCAAAAATAGAAATAAATTAATTGACCAACTAAAAATATATATACAAAAAATTAGCCGGGCATGGTGGCGCATGCCTGTAGTCCCAGCTACTCGGGCTGAGGCAGTAGGATTGCTTGAGCCCAGGAAATTGAGGTTGCCGTGAGCTAGGCTGACGCCACGGCACTCACTCTAACCTAGGCAACAAAGTGAGACTGTCTCAAAAAAAGAAAAACAAAAACAAAAGCTGAAAACTAAAAAGAGCCTAAATATCTATCAGGGATGAATGGATAAACAAGTTATGGCATATCCATGCAATGAAATATTATTCAGCAATAAAAAGGAACAACTATTGATACATGCCACCACATGGAGGAATTTCAGACAAATTATGCTAAATGAAAGAAGCCAGACACAAAATATGACATACTATATGGTTCCATACATATATATGACATTCTGAAAGAGGTAAAACTATCATTGTAGAAAGCAGAAAAGTGGTCGTCAGGAGATGAGGGAAGGGGATTGAATGCAGAAGCCACAAGAGAACTTCTTGAGGTGATGGGAATGTTTCGTGTCATGATTGTGATAGTGGTTACACTTGTCGAAACTCGTCTAATTTTATACTTAAAAACCGGTGAATTTTATTGTGTGTAACTTAGACCTCAATGAAGTAGATTTTTATATAAAAGTATTGTCTATAGTATAAAAAGGAAAAATTAAGAGGCCTGACCTGAATTCATTCCCAGTTGAATATCTGTGGTTCTTTTCTTTCTTCTACAAAATAATTTATTGATTTTTTTTTCCTAGCACTCAGAAACATCCCCCACCGCTTGGTGTGATATCAAAATTTGATAAAATTTTTGTCTTTTTAATACTTACATGTAAATTTTAAAAGATAAAATGAATCTTCCATTTTTATTTTTTAAAATCATTAAATATTTTTCAAAAGCATAATCTTAATATGCAATATTAAGCAATATCTATATTAAGCAATAAAAGCAACATCTATAATATTCCACAATAGATATGAACTATAAATTGTTTAGATATGCTGCTGGGGTCTAGAGCCAAAGTCTATTTTTATTGTTGTTTTCTAAATTTTTTACTATGATTGCCATGGAATGAACATCTTTGACTTAAATCTTTGATAACTCTTTCCTTACATTAGCTTTCTAGGACAGGAATTACTGAATCAAAAGCTATAAACCTTTAAAGCTTATAATATATGTTGCCCATTTGACTCTCAAAAGTTTTTATTAATTTGTATGTAATGATAAAATTCCTGTTTGCATTCTTGCTTACATTAGATATAGTTTAAAAATATATTTGTTTCATCAATAGGTTATATATGGTAACTTATTTAATTTACATTTCTCTGATTATTAGTAAGATTGAACATTTCCTCTGTTTGTTACTAGAAATATTGCTGAGGAAAAGGATACATCACATTTTTGATTTTGGCAGATTTTGCTAAATTTTCCTCCATAAGGTTTGTACCAATTTGTAATCTCACCAATTGTCCATGAGCATTATTCCCCCACAGCGATGGGGAAATTCAGTGTATTATCAAAATTTCAGATTTTTGCCAGTCTGCTACATGAGAAATGGTATCTCAGGGTAATTTAAACTTACATTTCTCTGACTTTGATTAAGGGTGAGCATCTTTTCACAGTGTTTAGTAGCCATTTGTAATTCTTTGCTGAGAACTGTTTTGTCGTGGTGTTATTGATCTTTTTTAAAAATCAGTTTGAGGACCTCTTTATAGGTGAGATTAGCCTTTTGTCTATTCTATGAATTGCAAATAATTTTTCCCAGTTTGTTATTTGTCTTTTAGTTTGCATAGGGCTTTTGCTTTGTGGCCATGCAGAAGTTTAATTTTGATGTAGTTATTAGCTTTATCACTCTTTTCTACCAAGGCTTCTGGATTTTCAGTCATGGTGTCCCACATTCTGACATTATAAAGAAATTTGCCTGTGTGGTTTCCATCTAGTACTTTTATGGCTTCATTTTTGCATGTAAATCTTTGATCTGTTAGGAATTTATTCTGGTGTGTGAAGTTAGGTGTGGATCTACTTTATTTTCTTCCATATGGCTACCTAACTGTCACAGTACCATTTTTTAAAATAGTTTATCTTTTCTTTATTGATTTGAGATGTCATTTTTATCATGCCCTAAAATTCTGAAGGTATCTAGATCTGTTTCTGGATTTTATTCTCTTCTTTTCATCAGTTTGTCTGTTTATGCATTAGTAACACATTGCTTTTAATTTCTGAGATTTTATGTTTTCATATCTTTATAAATAGTTCCCCTTTTCAGCATTTTCCTGGCTGTTCTTTCTTGCAGTTTTCCTTGTGAGCTCTAGAATAACTTTATGTAGCTTTAAAAAATAAAAACAACAACTCTTGTTTTTATAGAGATCACATCAAATTTATGAATTAATTTGGGGAGAATTGACATCTTGATGTCTTCTTATCTAAAACATGGTATGACTTTTTATTAGTTCCAGTATTTCCTTGTACTCTTTAGAAATGTTTTAAAGTATTCTTTATGTATGTTTTGCACACCTATTGTTAAATTTCTTGTTTTTTTTTTTTGTTAGTGTTTATTGGGGTCTTTCTCTCATTATATCTCCTACCTGCTTTAGATAAAGCTGTTGAATTTTATAGATTATTTTGTTCTCTACCACTTTACTGAATTTTTACTGTTTTCCTTTATTTTTTCTCATGTACTTTGCATATTTTCTTTTTTTTCACTAACCTTGCTTTAAAACTGAATATTTTCTAATGTGACTTCTGGCTTAATTTTTTTAAAATTTATTTTATGAACATTTACATTGCTATTAATCTTTATCATATATGTTGTGAATATTTCTCATTTTGTTGTCATTGTTATTAATGTTGTTATATACCTGAGATTCTTGAAGGGATGACCCATTCTTCCTCATTGCTGCAAGTTTTCTGGTGATTTATCCTATTAACAATTATTTGTGTTTACAAATAATTGTGTTTACAACATCATACTGAAGTGTTAACTTTTCATCAGACTCATTCATGTTTGTTCATTCATTCAGTACATACTCAGCACATACCGATTTAGTGCCTGTTGTGTGCCAACCACTATTTTAGGTACTGAGGATGGAAGAGGGGACATTGATTTAGCTTTTGTTTATTTGTGCCTCACTTTGTAGGAATTCCACTATATAGAAGAAGACCTGTATCGAACAAAGAACACATTACAAAGCAGAATTAAAGATCGAGAAGAAGAAATTCAAAAACTCAGGAATCAGGTATGAATCAGCATTCACAACTTGGGAAAAGATGCCATTGTAAAGCTACATGTTTACAAAAGGATATAGGAAGACCTTTTTCCCATGTTTTCATATAAGTTCTGGTGTTTCAGTGATGAGATAAGTTATTTTCAACCTGGTATAGAATTTTCATCTAATGCCGTTTGAGTCTACACTTGCTCTATTCTATGACTTGCTTTTTATATAAGTATTTTGTAGCCAAAGTCACTGAGGAGATGAGAATCACCCTCAGATTTCATATCTTCTGATTTCAATGTGGTTGTGCTGATTGCCAATTTCATAATTGTGGTTTCTTTTTCCTAAGAAAAATCCAATGATAAATCATCCTATTAACAATTGACAGGTCTCCCATAAAGTCTCAAAAACCTTTTTTTAATCCTGAAAATGTAAAACATACAGAAAATGATGGCTCCTATGTGCCCACTACCCAGATTTACAAAGCCTTTATCATTAACTGAAAGAATCACACATTCACTTACCCTGTAAATGTACATTGTCATTCCCTCCTTTGTATTTAGATGATTGACTTTATATATAATGGATTTATCAATAATTTAAATAATTTACATAAAGATTTATTAATTATTTTTTAGTTAGCTAAAGTTTGAACCATGAAAAGTCAAATAACTTTGGTCTTTTCAGTTCTCAGACTGAAAAGTAGTCCATAATTTCAATGTTTTGGAGTATTTTGTCTTAATTTTTTATGAGTTGGGAGCTGTTGATTGGACCGCTCCCTCTCTGTCTATATTTACTAAATACTTATTGAGTACCTACTAGGTTTTAAATATTGTGCTATTTTTATTAATCAAGAATTAACCATAAGAAGATTTCTCTTAAAGATTTTTCATCTAATTAGAACAGAAAAACCTTTGTCTGATAGAATGAAGTTGACTTATACAATTTAAAAAGAGATAAGCATCTTAACACATATTTTTAAAAATCACCCAGTGAGTTAAGATTTATCTGAATGAACAATAAAGAATTCTGCTTCTGGTTATCTTACTACTTTTAGGCCTCCTAGGAGAACAACATGTTAAAAAAAAATTGGGTTACCAGTTTGAATATTCTTTCATTCTTTAAAAACTATTGCATGGGAGTAGATAAAAACATATGGGAAAAAATGAATCCTTATCCCTAATTAGACTTGTAAAGTTAAAAAAAATAATTTGGGGTGGAGCCAGGCCTAAGCTATAAAGCTTCTAGGAGAATCTTTTTGCAGTTTAGAGGAAGAAAGATTTCTTACAGAGGACACAAAAAGCACTAACCATAGAAGAAGAAAATGATAAATTAGAATTCATCATAATTAAAATTCTCTGCTCATAAAAAGACATTGCAGAAATGAAATAAGCCACAGACTGGGAGATGATATTTATGTGTCTGACAAAGGATTAATAATCAGGACAGGAGCACTTATTAATAATAAAAAGATACACACTATTTTAAATGGGCAGAAGACTTTCCAAAAGAAGATACTGCCATACCTCATTGTATATTGTGCTTTGCTTTATTGCACTTTGCAGATACTACATTTTTTACAAATTGAAGTTTTGTATCAACCCTACATCAAGCAAGTCTATCGGTACCATTTTTCCAACAGCACGTGCTCACCTCATGTCTCTGTGTCAGATTTTGGTAATTCTTGCAATATTTCACACTGTTTCATTATTATATCTGTTACGGTGGTCTGTGATCAGTGGTCTTTTATGTAACTATTGTAATTGTTTTAGGGTGCCATGAACTGCACCCACATAAGACAGTGAACTTAATTGATAAATGTCATATGTTCTGAATGCTCCAGCAACTGGCCTTTCCCACATCTTGCTTTCTTTCCTCAGGCCTCTCTATTCTTTGAGACACAATAATATTGAAATTAGGCCACTTAATAACCCTATAATGGTCTCTAAGTGCTCAAGGGAAAGGAAGAGTGGCATGCTTCTCACTTTAAATCAAAAGCTAGAAATGAGTAAGCTTAAGGAGGAAGGCAGTGTTGAAAGCCAAGATAGGCCAAAAGCTAGGCCTCTCCTGCCAAACAGCCAAATGAGTGCAAATGAAAAGTTCTTGAAGAAAATTAAAAGTGCTACTCCAGTGAACATATAAATAAGAAAGCAAAACAGCCTTATTTCTGCTTAAGAGACAGTTTGAGTGATCTGGATAGAGGATCAAACCAGCTACAACATTCCCTCAAGCCAAAGCCTAATCCAGAGCAAGGCCCTAACTCTCTTCAATTCTGTGAAGGCTGAGAGAGGTGAAGAAGCTACACAAGAAAAGTTGGAAGCCAGCAGAGCTTGGTTCATGAGGTTTAAGGAAAGATGCCATCTCTATAACATAAAAGTCCAAGATGGAGCAGCAAGTGCTGATGGAGAAGTTGCAGCATGTTATCCAGAAGATCTAGCTAAGATCATTGATGAAGGTGGCTACACTAAACAACAGATTTTCCATGTAGACAAAACAGCCTTCTATTAGAAGAAGAGGCCATTCAGGACTTCCTTGGCTAGAGAGGAGAGGTCAAAGCCTGGCTTCAAAGCTTCAAAGGACAAGCTGACTTTGATTAGGGATTAACACAGCTGGTGACTTTAAATTGAAGCCAATGCTCATTTACTATTTCCAAAATCCTAAATGATGCTAAGTCTACTCTGCCTGTGCTCTATAAATGGAAGAACAAAGCCTGGGTGACAGAACATCTGTTTACAGTATGGTTTACTGAATATCTTAAGCCAATTGTTGAGACCTACTGCTTAGAAAAAAGATTCCTTTCAAAATATTACTGCTCACAGACAATGCACCTGGTCATCCAGGAGCTCTGATGGAGATGTACAAGTAGATGAGTGTTGTTTTCATGACTGCTGACTCCTAACACAGCATCATTCTGCAACCCAAAAAGCAAGACATAATTTTGACTTTCAAGTCTTACTGTTTAAGAAATACATTTTGTAAGGCTGTAGCTGCCATAGATAGTGATTCCTCTAATGGATCTGGGCAAACTAAATTGAAAACCTTCTGAAAAGGATTCACCATTCTAGATGCCATTAAGAACATTTGTGATTTATGGGAGGGTAAAATATTAATCTTAGCAGGAGTTTGATTCCAACCCTCATGGATCACTTTGAGTGATTCAAGACTTTAGTGGAGGAAGTAACTGCAGATGTGGTGGAAATAGCAAAAGAACTGGAATTAGAAGTGAAGCCTGAAGATGTGATTGCATTGCTGCAACCTCATGATAAAACTTACACAGATAAGGAGTTGCTTCTTATAGATGAGCAAAGAAAGTGGTGGGTTTTTTTGTTTGTTTGAGGTGGAACCAACTCCTGTGAAGATGCTGTGAACATTGTCGAAATGACAGCAGAGGATTTCGAGTATTACTTAAACTAAGTTGATAAAGCATCAGAAGGGTTTGAAAGGATTAATTCCAATTTTGAAAGTTCTGTGGTTAAAATGCTATCAAACAGCACTGCATGCTACAGGGAAATCTTTCATGAAAGAAAGACTAAGTCGACATTGCAAACCTCATCATTGTCTTATTGTAAGAAATTGCCACAGCCACCCCCACTTTCAACAGCCACCCCCCTAATCAGTCAGCAGCTATCGACATCAAGGCAAGACCCTACTCTTGCAAAAAGATTACAACTCACTGATAATTGCTAGCAATTTTTAGCAAGAAAGTATTTTTTATTTAAAATATGTACACTGGTTTTTTAGATATAACGCTAATGCATATTTAATAGACTACAGTATAGTGTAAACATAACTTTCATATACACTGAGAAAACAAAAATTTCGTGTGCCTCACTTTATTGAGATACTGACTTTGTTGCAGTGGTCTGGAACTGAACCCATAGTGTCTCCAAGGTATCTCTGGCATATGAATGGTCAAATAAGTACATGAATGGGTACTCAAAATCGTCAGTATGACACACACCATTACACACTAAAATGGCCAGAATTGAAAAGATTGGCAATGCCAAGTGTTGGTGAGGATGTGGCATAACTGGAACTCTCCGACCCTGCTGGTAAAAGTATACAGCAGCACACCCACTCTGGAAAACTGGCTGTTTCTGATAAGGTTAACATGTAACTTATGACCCTGGATATTAACTCCATATAAATGAAGACATATATCCACAAAAAGATCTGGACATTAATATTTCTAACATGTTTGTTCATAAATAGCTCAAACTGGAAATAACCCAAATGTCCATCAACAAGTAAATGGATAAATTACCAGCCACTTGTCAGTTAAAAAATACCACACAACATGGATGAATCTTTTGTTAAAATGTCACACACAAAAGTATCCATACTGTGTCCTTCCATTTATAGGAAATTTGAGGCAAAAGTATTATGAATTCTGCTGATAGAAATCAGAATAGTGGTTGAGGTGATGGAAAATATTTTTTGTTTTAATCTGGTGATAGTTACATAGTTAGACATTTATCAAAACTCACTGTTTTCATAAAATCTGGGTATTTTACCACTGTATATCAATTCCTTTCTTGCTTGCTTTTTTATTTTTTAAGAGACAGAATCTTGGCCAGGCGCGGTGGCTAACGCCTGTAATCCTGGCACTCTGGGAGGCCGAGGTGGGTGGATCGCTCAAAGTCAGGAGTTCTAAACCAGCCTGAACAAGAACGAGACGCCTTCTCTAGTAAAAATAGAAAGAAAATTAATTGGCCAACTAAAATATATAGAAAAATTAGCCGGGCATGGTGGCACATGCCTGTAGTCCCAGCTACTCGGGAGGCTGAGGCAGAAGGATTGCTTAAGCCCAGGAGTTTGAGGTTGCTGTGAGCTAGGCTGAGGCCATGGCACTCTAGCCTGGGCAACAGAGTGAGACTCTGTCTCAAAAAAAAAAAAAAAAGAGAGAGACAGAATCTTGCCATGTCACTCAGGATGGAGTGCAGTGGCGCACTCACAAGTCACTGTAGCCTTAAGCTCCTTGGCTCAAGTGATCTTCCTATCTCAGCTTCCTGAGTAGCTAAGACTACAGGTGTGAGCCACCACTTTTGGCCTGTAAATTTCACATTGACTAAAAATTACTGAAGTAGGTTGATGAGGGATCACAGTACAATCTTAAAATTGAGCATTCTTTTTTTAATAATAGACCTTAGTTTTAGTTTATACTCAATATAATTCTATTTGGTAGTTATTTATTGTGGACCTAATCCTGTGCTTAATTCATGGCGAGTGCCGTAAGGGATTCAGAAGAGAGTAAGCTGATTAAGAGCTTACCATGTGGCACGTACCATGTTAAATGTTTAATAAGTTACTTCATTCAAGAAAACATAATATCCTAAGAGCAAGGAAACTGAGGTTTAGATTTGGTACCTTTCTCAAGATTGTAGCTAGAAAATGACAGAGCTGGGGTTTTAAACTTAGACTATTAGCCTTTTTTCAAAACTGTATTGATGTAAATAGATTCACTTACTGTTTGTTGAGGAGGCAGAATTGACCCCCATAAAATGGTGTTATCAGAGTGACTGATAAATACCAAAATGGCCAGAAGGCGGCTGAAATCAGCATGGTCTGGATGGGTGGGAGAGGATTCCAACAAAAAGGTGTTGAAGGCTGGTGGAGCCTAGATGAGAAAAGAGGACTGAGTTTCTGAACATGGAAAATGTGACCAGCAAAGCAGAGGCTAGATGGGAGTGGAGGAAGGCGGTGACAGACAAGACACAAGACCAAGTTTTTTCTTTTTTTTTTTTGAGACAGAGTCTCCCTTTGTTGCCCAGGTTAGAGTGTGTGCCCTGGCGTCAGCCTAGCTCACAGCAACCTCAAACTCCTGGGCTCAAGCGATCCTTCTGCCTCAGCCTCCCAAATAGCTGGGACTACAGGCATGCACCACCATGCCCGGCTAATTTTTTCTATATATATTAGTTGGCCAATTAATTTCTTTCTATTTATAGTAAAGATGGGGTCTCGCTCTCAGGCTGGTTTTGAACTCCTGACCTTGAGCAATCCACCCACCTCAGCCTCCCGGAGTGCTAGGATTACAGGCGTGAGCCACCATGCCCGGCCAAGACCAAATATTAATAGAAGATGAAACAAAAGAAGTTTGTTAAGTATCAGCTGTCAGTTAGACTCCACTAGGAAAATGCTCTCATTTAATACCCTAGATACCTTGGACAACAGGTGCTGTTATCCACACTTACAGAGGAGGAAACAGATTTAGAAGGGTGTAGCAATTTGTCCAAAGTCAGATAGCTAGAAAATTGCAGAGCAGAGGTGAAAACCTAAGACTGTGGTCTTTGCATTGTAGCACCACTGTTAAATTATGGAGGTTTTTGAATCCTGATTGAGAAGTTTGAACTGAGTCCTGTAAACCTGTGCTTTGAAATATTTTTGACCCTGATGTTTCAGTAAGAAACAGTTTACGTCATGTCTCAATACTCACAGGCTCTATATGTACAAAGCCAAACCAAGATAGTACTGTCACAGTACTGTTAGTACTGGTAGTACTGATAGTACTGTTATATGAATATGAGAATATGACTCATTCTATTCTGTTACAGTTTTTAAATATTGATTTTAAATATTGATTTTGACCCACCAAATTGATTTCGTGATCCCACTAATATTTTTGAAAATCACTTCTGTGGACAGTGAAAGAGTCATTTTCAAGTTTTGAAAAATCTATTAATGCCGCAGTTTGCTATAAAAATATAGTAGTATGATTTCTATAGTTTGACTTTCATTTTATGTGATAATTTTATGAACCCTTTGCCTTTCAGCTTACCAATAAAACGATAAGCAATAGCACTCAGTCTGAGTTAGAAAATCGACTCCATCAGCTGACGGAGACTCTCATCCAGAAGCAAACCATGCTAGAGAGTCTCAGCACAGAAAAGAACTCCCTCGTCTTTCAGCTGGAGCGTCTCGAGCAGCAGATGAACTCTGCCTCTGGAAGTAGTAGTAACGGATCTTCTATTAACATGGCTGGAATTGACAATGGTGAAGGTAAACCAAAAAAAAAGAGAATCTGAAAAGAACATTTCATTCACACCTATTTTTGAATTATTACAGAATTATTACTAATTTTTGAAAAATTACAGAAAGACTGTTTTTATTTGAAAAGAAAGAAACTTTATCCAATGAAGGACCAGTTTTTCTAATGTGAGACTTGGGCCGTTTAATATTATCACTGGGGACCTGGATAGTGGACTAATTAATATCCCTTCCTGGTATTAAACTTGGAGAAAGGAGGCCTGAGTATTAATAATCACCTTAAAATGTGTAAGATACTTAACAAGATGATGCTGACAAGGCAAGTAATTCTGTAGCGAGGAACTCTCAGGAAACTTTAAGCAAGATTTGCTGGAATAATCTTCCAATAAATAATTATGAGTATTAAAGCTAATATATAGTTCACATAAGTATATTCATACTCTATGATTTTGGTAAATCTGTAGATTCCTAAAATACATAATCAAAAATAATGTTATAAGCATCAACAGATCAAATTTTTAATCTTAGAACTTCATAAAGTCTACAAGAAGTCATTCAGCAAATCTCTCAGTGCTTTGGCTTTAAATTCTTTTTAAAAATTTTAAAAATATATATATATATATTTTTTTATTTTTATTTTTTGAGACAGAGTCTCACTTTATTGCCCAGGCTAGAGTGAGTGCCATGGCATCAGCCTAGCTCACAGCAACCTCAAACTCCTGGGCTCAAGCAATCCTGCTGCCTCAGCCTCCCAAGTAGCTGGGACTACAGGCATGTGCCACCATGCCCGGCTAATTTTTTCTATATATATATTAGTTGGCCAATTAATTTCTTTCTATTTATAGTAGAGATGGGGTCTTGCTCTTGCTCAGGCTGGTCTCGAACTCCTGAGCTCAAACGATCCGCCCACCTCGGCCTCCCAGAGAGCTAGGATTACAGGCGTGAGCCACCGCACCCGGCCTCAAAAATATATATTTTTAAAGAATTACTAGGTATCAGGTATGGTGATGAGATTATAATTTAAATAGGGTGGTCAAGGAAGACCTTATTATTAAAGTCCTGAGGAGGTAAGGCAGTGAACAGTGAGGAGGCCCAGAGGAAAAGTGTTCCAGACAGAGCAGAGCCGGCACAAAGGCCCTGAGGCAGGCGTGTTCTGGCTGTTTCAGGAACAGAAAGGAGGCCAGTGCAGCTGGAGTGGACTGAGTGGAGGAGAGACTAGTGTGAGAGGAATCCAGAGAGCTTGGAGGAGGCTGTTTGGGCCTGTGTGAGGACTTGTACTCTGAATGAGGTAGGAAGCCATGAAGAGTCTTGAGAGGGGTAACTGATCTGATTTGCATTTTAATAAGGATACCTCTGGCTGCTGTGTGGAGAACAGACCACAGAGGGCTGGGAGCTGAGGCAGGGAGACCAGGCAGGGGGAAGGGGGAGCCCTTGCATTAATCCATGAAAGGTGGTTGTCCACATCAGTGGGATTGTGGGGGTGGATTGAGGATTTATTTTAAAGGTCAGCTGACAGACTTTGCCAGCAGATTAGATATGGAATTTGAGACAAAAGAGTAAAGGTTTTTGGCCTGAGCAGATGGAAGGATATGGAGATGTTATGTCCTGAGATGGAGAAAAATGGCAGGAGAGGCAGGTTGGCAGCAAGAACAGGAAATGAGAATCATAATGTTGGGCGTGCTGTTTGAGGTGCCCGTTAGCCATCCAGGTAAAAGTGAATAGGAATTGGATGAGTCTGGTGGGGGTGGGGGATCTGGGCTGGAGTACAAATTTGGGAGTCCTCAGCCTTACAGAGAGGCTGCTGGGCCTCTATCCTGCTAGCTAGCACAGGAACAAAGAGCCAAATAATACTGACTCTAACCAACACTTGGTATTTGTAAACTCTTTAATTTTTGCTAAATTCATATTCTTAGTTTTAAAATTTTTCTTTTTATAGATATGGAAGCTTAAACATTTTATATAATCATATTTATCCATCATTTCTTTATGGTTTCATCTACTTTGGTGTGATGTGTAGAAAATTGGCCTCGAGAATTTCTTCCAAGTGTAATGTATTTCCAGCTATAATTTTCTTAGAAAGTTAATTTTTGGTGTCAGTACATTAATTTACGTTCTTACTTAAACAGGTACACGTCTGCGAAATGTTCCTGTTCTTTTTAATGACACAGAAACTAATCTGGCAGGAATGTATGGAAAAGTTCGCAAAGCTGCTAGTTCAATTGACCAGTTTAGGTAAGTAGTGCCAGTGAGGATGAGGGATTGACCATCAGCTATTTTTTTTTTTTGAGACAGAGTTTCACTGTGTTGCCCGAGCTAGAGTGCTATGGCATCAGCCTAACTCACAGCAACCTCAAACTCCTGGGCTCAAGCAATTCTTCTGCCTCAGCCTCCTGAGTAGCTGGGACTACAGGCATGTACCACCATGCCCAGCTAATTTTTTATATATATTTTTTTGGTCCGGCTAATTTCTTTCTATTTTTAGTAGAGATGGATGTCTCACTCTTGCTCGGGCTGGTCTTGAACTCCTGACCTTGAGTGATCCTCCCATCTCGGTCTCTCAGAGTGCTAGGATTATAGGCATGAGCCACTGAGCCTGGCCCCATCAGCTGTTTTTATAACATTTTCCAATGGCTTAGGTCATTGTGAGTCCCGTTAGGCAGAGCTGGTATTTAAAGTGACATTTACCTTATTCGTTTTGTGATATTTCAGTGCCATGGAATTGCCTCATGAGGTCTGCCAGTGCCTACATTTTATTGAAAATGATTAACCCTAACTTTCACTTCTTTCTATAATAAACTCTATTAAAAAAAACAAAACTATCATTAAATTTCATTGAGAAAGCCTCTATCTCATGTAAAAGTATCCATCTGAATGTTTTATCCTAGTACTTTATCATGTGATTAGAATAAAAGATGCTGCTATATATAACTGACAAAACTCATTTTAATAAATATGTTACATAACACAATCTACGTTGTATAGTTATATATCAATTTTTTATACTAGCAGACATCTACCTTACCAAATATTTTAACAGTTTACATATAGCCTTGATAAAGTTCATGTCTAAATAATCTACTACACCCTTTTTCCTTTTCATGTTTATAATTAAACAATTTTAATGAATTGTTTGCATAATAGAGTAGTCTTTTCTTACCTTTTTATATCAGAATTGAGCAATGGTGTTAAAAATAAGGAGAATGATATAGTAAGATTCCTGAAGCCATGGGACTAGAATGCCGTAGTCATTGTCTCCAAATTAAGCACCTCTGTTTCAATTATTCATATATTCAACTACATAATTTTTAGAGAAGCTATATTCAAGGCATTGTACTAGTGGCAGTGAAAGAACCAAAAAGGTGTATTTGCCTGTACATGTATCCATCTTGATAGGCAAAAAATGTTGCAAAGAGGTGTGAGAAATAAGGTCTAGACATCATATTCCTTCCATACTTACTTTCTCAGGTGTTTACTTGAGGTTCTATGGCTTTGTGCCTTTTAGAAGCATGTACCGTTATCTATGCAAAAGTTCCCAGATTAGCTATTTGAAGGTTAGTGCCAGCCAGACTCTTTTTTCCCTCATTCACATGGTTGACACCTACCTCATCTTTTGGAACTTCTTTGGTTCCTAAAAGAAAAATGATTTAGAGTTTGCCTCCTACAATTGTGGCCATAGAATTAAGAGGAAATACCTTGTGCCAAACCAAGCCCCAAATAAAGATAAAAGTATTTGTTTACTATTATGACATTTCTATATAGTTATTTCTCAAGTAATCATTTAATAGTCTACTATAAAAATCATTCCTCTATGGTAGCCACATAAATAATTTAAGTGAGTGAAATTTTTAAAAATACTACTAGCTATTACCCCAGGAAGATTCATTTTGAGTGTAACTCTCTTCTCTCCTCCACCTTCTCTGCGCAGTATTCGTCTGGGAATTTTTCTTCGAAGATACCCTGTAGCACGAGTTTTTGTAATTATATATATGGTAAGTAAACATGTTTGAAAAAATAAATGCTGCACTTGATTTTTAACTAAGTTTTTTTCCACTGCTGGTCCTACTAATATTTTAGCAATCAATTTTGAAAGAGAACTCACTTTCAGTAATTAAGATTTTTTTTCTTAAAGTAAGTTATAACTTTTGACAATTCATTATGTGTGGAATAAATTACTCAAAGGCTTTAACTACAAATAAAATTAACTTTAGTGTAGTTTAATAGTTATCTCCATTTTTAAGCCCCTCTAATGATAAAAATACAATTGATTTTATTTTTATCTTGATATTATAAAGTTGCTTTAATTATTTTCATGTGTTTTGCTTTATTTGCTAAAAGGATCTCAAGGTTGATTTACTTTGTTCCAGATTTCTTAGCTCTAATAACATGGTTGCAATAGTTTGGGATGCCATTCCACGTGTCCTGTGTGTCTGAAAAGCTCATTAGCTGTTCTGAGTGGATATGTCTAAAAGTAGTTGGGTTGACTTCAGATGGGCTGCTTTCTTAAAAAGAAATAAAAGCCTACTGAAAAAGAAATTTCTCTGTGATCCACTAGAGGGAAGAGTCACTCCTTTAAATAAAAAGTTTTTAAGAAGAGAAAGATGGGGAAAACATAAAGGAATATCAACAGAGGCGTGATTTCCCAGGTGTTCCTGATTATGAGTAACACAGGCACCATCTGTCACACGATACGTGATTTTTTGCACCCTACAAAGTGGTTAGGCATTTAGTGATGGAATCTTATATCATTTCAGTATACCATAAGGGAATTAGTAGAAATTTATCACTATGGATCATGTACTGGACCCTAAAATCAACCTCTGAACCCTGACACATTATTCCTGTCAAGAACATTATCCCATCTCTTCTTCTCCAAACCTTGGCTAAACTCTCTTTCAAAACACCAACCATGACTCTGTTCTAAGTCTTCCCAGCCAACTTTGTATATATCTAGCAGGTTCAATTGTGCCATCCACTCTGCATTATGATCACCTGAATGGTTATTTATGTGTACATGTGCGTGTTATGAGTTCTTGACTTTAATCCTCTCAACTGAATTCATGTTTCAGACACAGCGTATCCCTTAGGGCTATGGTCCCAGGGTTTGGGGAAACCCTGGGCCGTGGACCTGTACTGGTCTGTGGCTTGTTAGGGACTGGGCCGCAGAGCTCTGCCATCCCCCTCCTTGCCACTGCCCTCACCCCATGGAAAAATTGTCTTCCATGAAACTTAGGAACTGGGCTGCACAGCCAGAGGTGAACTGCAGGCAAGTGAGCAAAGCTTCATCTGTATTTACAGCAGCTCCCCAACACTCCCATCACTGCCTGAGCTCCACGCCCCACCCAGCCCCCCAGCTCCCATGGAAACATTGTCTTCCATGAAACCAGTGCCAAAAATGGGGACCAGTGCCATAAGGGACACGGAGACAAATAAGACAAAGTTCCTGCCCTTAGTTCATTACACAGTGGGCCTTTGGTAAAGATTGATTTATTGGCTAATCCATAAATTGTTTTTTCTTTCTTTAGGCTTTGCTTCACCTCTGGGTCATGATTGTTCTGTTAACTTACACACCAGAAATGCACCATGACCAACCATATGGCAAATGAACTGAGTCCGAGTGTTGCAATGATCAGTCATCTTTTCCTAGACATGGGATCTGCAAAAAAGGCCATTTGTGTAAAATTCCTGAGAAGGGTGCACAAGATTATTTTATCACTACAAGCTTTTAACTTTTTAAGTTATTATATAAGTATTCTGCTACCTAAATCTTCCTCTTATTTCCTTCAAATGGTAAGAGTTTTTAAAACAGATGATAATTTAACAAGCTCAGCTCTGCTTTTCTGAGTGGTCCTAATGAATATAGAGAGATACTGGGGTTGTTCACTTCTGTACAGACCATCCTGTATTTTAGGTGACACTGATTATGGGTTATAATCAGGGAAACTAATTATACTTAGTGCTAAAAATAAAAAAATTCTTTTTGATAATTCAGTCTGGCTTTTTGTATTTTCATATATTTAACTTTGCAAATGGAGATTTCCTTTTTACATGTTAAGGGCCTTATTGATGTATAAGGCTTTTGATAGATACAGAAATAAAATTTACTATGCATTTTTCTTTTTTAGAATAATGATTTTTCATCTGCATTAAACAAGCCCTTCCCAGATGGACTTTAGTGAGTAGAGCTAAAAACCAGCAGCTGAAGTCGCTCGTGATTCTTAGCGGTTTGTCCCTGGTCCCCAGTGCATGCCTGTGTCTTTCCTTTCCACCCCCTGTGCTGTCTTCCTTTGATTCTTGTTCACTCACTCATTGTCTTCCTCCTCCTGTTTACCTTTTCTCCAGCCTTTACCTTGGATTAGCCCACGATATTCATAACCCCTGCTGGTAGCATTTAGGAGTCAAATCTGTTTTATAACCTATGCATTTCTAAAACATTCTAGCAGAGATACTATAGAGTTATTCTTTAAGTCCCATATAATGTCTGTTTTGACTTTCAGATTTCATCTTCATGTCTGAATTCTCAAGTTGTTTGTCACCCGGGTACTGGTGGTCTCTCTTCACATGTAGTTAATATATGTGGATCTTGGGCTATGCAAGAGTATAGCCCTTCTCATCAGGGGACTGTCTTTGAAGCAGTCTTCTTTTTTTTTTTCACACCTTGAAGTTGTCAGATGAAGCAGTCTTCTTGGTGCCTAACCGAAAACTTGACCAGAGTTTCTATTCTTAGTGGTATCTCTACCATGACTTTAATTGACATGAGCCCTGTAAATCCTTGAAAAGTTTTGGTACACTACTAGATCTGTATGTTTCTTATTTTTCATCAGAAAAGGAAGGTTTAAAGGTTATCATAGGTGTGTTTGGGTTGTTTTTCAAGTTGGCATCAATGCAAAAGGCAGAAAGTCCCCCATTATATAAAAGCAAATGTTGGGGGTTAGAGGTAGAGACACATGACTAAGTCTGTATATATAGGATTTATGGCACAGTCTTGGGTTTGATAGCCCATGAGTATCTGAGCTGTTAAGTCAGGGCTGATCTCAAACAGAATAAAGTTAAGAGTTTAATCTTGTTAGTATATTTTTTCCCTCTCCTAATTTGGAAATATTTCTGGAAAATGATTAAAACCAGGCTACATACTTAAAATGGAAAACAACACATGCTTCTTCATTGTGTATTGCCAGACTTTCTGTCTCTGTGTATGTCCTCCTGGCTTTTGTAGGATGTCTCTAAATCTTTTGTTCCGTCTTTACACATTCTTGGCTTTGAAAATAGTTTGACAGTGTGCTTCCAGGATTATTTTTCTGCGCTAACTTAAATCTTTAATTGGGTTTCAGTTTCAGTATTCTTGACCTCTAACAAACTGGGGAATTTAAAAAAGTCCTACCATTCACTTATCCTCATATAACATGAAACCTTGACCTAATTAAAGGGGTTGCATAAATGCTAAGTTTTTTCCTTCTCGATCCAATGTATTTATTTAAAGACATTTTAAATAACTATGTGTATATATATAATAATATATAATATGTGCATTGTCAGAACTCTTGTACTGTTTCGTATTTATAGGTGTCAACTGGAAAATAAGATTATTTTAAAATTTCCCTTTCTCTAGACTTTGTGCTTACTGAAAACTACCATTTCTGTTGCTACAGAACAAAAGCATCAGAGGAAAAGCATGGGTTTTTGAAAAATATAGTAGAAACAGGCTTTCCTTGTTAGTTCTGTAGATGAGGAAATAGAATGTCTGGGGCTTACTTTAAAGCTAGGGTGAGGGTGTCCCAGAATAGTGGAAACTACTCCAATAGGGCTCCCTGGGCTCCAGCTCCCTATTGCAAGAGACCAGTTAAGTGCTGGAAAAAGCCAGTGTGGGCATCCTGGTCTGGATGGAAGTAGAAGGAAAGAACTGGTAAAGCCTAAGGGGTAGTCAAGGACTAATGGCCTAGGGAATTTCAGGCTATGATTGGCCAGAAGAAAGAAATGACTGAGAAAGATGTCTTAGTGGTTATTCTGCACACATTGAGGTTAGTACTGTATTCCTATTCTTTTCCTGGATGAGAAGAATGTGGATTTAATGAATCTGAATTTCCACACTTCTAATCAGTTATCTGCCTTCCAGACACACCCAAAACACACGAACACCTCAAAATAAGTGAAGCTCTTCCATAAGAACTCTTGAATGTCAAATGTGTTACATTTGGAAGCCTTATTTATAGACGATATCTCAAGGGAAAAAAGTGGGTGGTAAACTAATTTTAAACCATAGTAAGACTACAAAGTTATTTGAATTACAAGTACTTTGTGTATAGGCCACTTCTAGGGACTGGGAGTAGAGTGGTGAACAAAAGAAGTCCCTGCCCTTGTGGAATTTACATTGAAATGGGGAAGGCAGACTGTAAATATACATGTAACATACCACTCAGTGTTAAATGCTATGAAGAAAAATAAAATGGGGTGAAGGTATAGAGTGAGATGGGTGTGGCGGGTAGCAAGGGAAGTCCTCTCCATGGAGGTGATGCCTGTGCAAGTCCTGAGTAAAGTGGAGGGCCATGCACAATATGGGCTGGGTTTTCTAGGCAGTAGGTTCAGTAAGATGCACAAAGCCTTTGAATGGGAGCATGCTTGGGGTGTTCAAGGACTAGAACTGGCTGGACACAGTGTCTCACACCTGTAATCCCAGCACTTTGGGAGGTTGAGGCGGGAGGATCAATTGAGGCCAGAAGTTTAAGACCAGCCTGAGCAACACATTGAGACCCTGTCTCTACAAAAAAAATAGAAAAAAAAATTAGCTGAGTGTGGTGGTGCAAACCTATAGTCCCAGATCCTACTCCAGGAGTTCAAGGCTGCAGTGAGCTATGATCATGCCACTGCACTCTAGCCTAGGTGGAGGGAGGGTGGTGCCAGTCCCATAGAGACCTATGAGCCAAGGTTAGGATTTTGGATTAAAAATTCCTTTTGTTTCTGCTTGGTAACCCCCTCTGCCCTGAAAATGTTTTTGAGACAGAGACAATGTCTCGCTTTGTCACCCAGGCTGGAGTACAGAGGTATCATCATATCCCACTGCAACCTCAAACTCCTGGGCTTAAGTTTTCCTTCCGCCACAGCCTCCTGAGTAGCTGAGACTAGACATGAGGGCCACCATACCCTACTAATTTTTCTATTTTTAGTAGATATGGGGTCTCACCCTTGCTCAGGCTGGTCTCGAACTCCTGGCCTCAAGCAATCCTCCTGCCTCGGCCTCCCAAAGTGCTAGCATTATAGGCATGCGTCACTGTACCTGAACCCACCACCTTCTTTAAACAGAGAAAATCTTTAAAAATCTATGCAAATGCTGAATAGTAATAATTCATTTTGTGGAGTGGGAGACAGGCTGTACCTGAGGAGGTATTTTCCTGTGTAGTAACTAAGAACATCAAATCACTGAATTTGTAGATTCCCAAAAAACTTCTTGGACATGTTCGCAGTTAACTCTTAATCTTTGTTTAAGTCAAGGGCAAACCGAAAATGAAATTGAAGAGTAGAGCCCTTTCTGTCTAAAGGCAAACATCTTCCATCCTTTGACTAACCAACAGTACTGTGACTCCCTGCCTGGCATTACCGCTGTCATGCTATCAGAACTCTTAAATGTCTCTGGACATTTCTGATCCCCTGGAAGGGAGAGCATAACTTTTTTTTTAAACACATTGTCCCCCAAAAACCCAGAAATTTTTTCTTGGAGCCGCAGTGTTTTATTACAAAAATAGAATAAAAACTTCTAATGTAATTTAAAGGTAAACATAAATAGACAAACGAAATATATTGGCTTCTATTCATTTAATCCACAGTTTTGGAATTGTCAATATTATAACAATGAGAGTATCAACAAGTAAGATTTTATATATGCTTCACATGGGCACAGGGTCAAAACTAGAGTGAGTTAAATACAACTGTCATGGTAGTTAATGGGTTAAGCTGCTATAGTGTCCCCAGTGCCTAGAACCGTGTCTGGCACATAATCGGCCTGAGATTGATGTTCATTGAACTTCATTGACCGATTTGGGTAAAGCACTAAGCTCACGCACCATCCTCTGGAGCTTCTTAGACCTTCACTTAGCTTCTATCCCATTCCTACAGCTCGCCTGGTTTCCAAACCATATTGAAGAAGAGAAATGGCAACAGGCAAGGTACATCAACAGTAGTGTGGATTTAGATTGGGAAGCTTGGCAGGCTTCCCCAAATAGGAAGAACCATATGAATTTTTTTTTTTTTTTTTTTAGAAATAGGCTCTCACTCTGTTGCCCAGGCTGGAGTGCACTGGCAGTGGCGTGGTCATAGCTCACTGTAACCTCGAACTCCTGGGCTCAAGCAATCCTCCCACCTCAGTCTCCTGATTAGGTAGGACTGTGGGCGTGAGCCACCGTGCCCAGCTGAGCCATAAGAATTGAAAATACAAAAGCAAAAGATGACCCAAAGATAATCGCTGGTCATAGATGTTGATAGTTGTCTTAGTCGGTTCAGGCTGCCGTAACAGAATAGCATAGACTAGGTGGCTTATATATAACAGAAATTTATTCCTCCCAGTTCTGGAGACTGGGAAGTGCAAAATGAAGGCATCAGCAGATTCAGTGTCTGGTGAGGGCCCGCTCACTCACAGCTGGTCTTCTTACTGTAACCTCCCAGGGCAGAAGGGGCAAGGGATCTCTCTGGGGCCTCTTTTAAGGGGCCATTCATAAGGGCCCACCCTTATAACCTAATCACCTCCAAAGACCCCCACCTCCAAATAAACTTACCAACCACTAGCAATTTGCATTAAGTCAGTTGAATCTAAGAATTAATTAAAATGTTAGTCAGGACTAGAACACACATTCTCAACATAGGTGATATCACACCCAAGGAGGTGGAAATAGTTCTTAGGAGGGCAAAAATTTCTTACTGTTTTTATATATAAAGCCCAGATGTGCATGTGGGACCTAACAGTATATCTGTGGTATTGAGATTTTCCTAGGGGTAGTAATAATGCAGAAAAGGTTGAGAAACACTGGGTAGAATAATAAGGCAGAGATCTCGTCCTTGCCCTCATGGAACCTACGTTCTAACAAAGGAAGCTTAAAAAAAACATGTATTGATACATAAGGTACATATTTTGGGAGTACATGTAATAATTTATACATTCATATAATTTGTAAAAAGCAAATTAGGATAATTGAGGTATCCATCAGTCACCTTAAATATTGTCATTTCTTTATGCTGGAAACATTTGAATTATTTCTCTTCTAGCTATTTCAAAATATATACTAGGTTATTATAATCTATAGTCACCCTATTGGTTTATCAAATACTAGGTCTTATTTCTTCTATCAAACTATGTATTTTACCCAACTAATCCCTCTTCACTGCCCCTCTGGTAACCACCAATCTACTCAATCTTCATGAGATCCATTTTTTAGCTCCCACAGATGAGTGAGAACATGTGATATTTGTCTGTGTGTGCTTGGCTCATTTCCCTTAACATAATGACCTCCAGTGCCATCCATATTGCTACAGATGATAGGATTTCATTCTTTTTTATGGCTGAATAATATTCCACTATGTGTATGTATATACCACATTTTCTTTCATCCATACAGGGACTCAGGTTGATTCTATATTTTGGCTCTCGTGAAGAGGAAACTGTCTCTTAAAGTCATGCATGATCTGGCCCTCACTACCTCCTGGCTTCAAGCCACTCCCTGAGTTTTGTTCTACCCTCGCCTTGTGACCACTGTGCTAGTCTATGACTGTTCCTATTATTCATTGCCTCTTCCTGTGGGAGGATTTTACTTCCTGTCCCATGGACGTCAGCCTTGGCCGTGTGACCTGATGTGCTTTGACTGGTGAAATATTAACGGAAACCTTCCTAAGCAGAAGCTTAAGAGTCCATCTGTGGCTTTGCCACCAGTTTTTCCTCCATGAGTCTAGCATGTCCCAGGTGGGGACTGTCCCTTCAGCCTAGGTCCCAGAACGAAGAAGACATGGAGCAGAGCCTAAACATGGAGCGTGTCCACAAGGGACATGTAGCTTGAATGAAAAGCAAATCTTTGCTGTTGTGGGACTCTGAGATTTGGGGACCGTCCGTTACTGCAGCATAACCTAGTGTCAGCTGACTACAAACCCGCTCACAAGCCACACCTTCTCCACCCCAGACCTCAACCTCTGCTTGGGACACTTCACTTCTTGGCTTCTGTCCCTTCCAGGTGTCAGCTTAGATGCCACCTTCTCTGTGAAGCCAGAACTCCACCCTCCTCTTTCCCCCAAAAGAGAAAAAAAATACTAAGCTAGGTGTTAATACCAGGCAGAATAAGGGCTCCCCAAGGATGTCCCTGTCCTCATCCCTGGGGCCTGTGATTGTGTTACCTGGTGAGGCGAAAGGGATGCTGCAGATACGGTTAAGGAGCATAAAACTATGCTCTCCTCAGTTACCTAGCTATGCTAATGCAACCACAGAGGTCCCTAAAAGATGGGAAAGGGAAGCAGAAGAGTCAAAGATGTGACAGTGGAAGCAGAGGCCACAGCAGTGCCACTGCTGGCTTTGAAGGGCCTGAGGCAAAGCATGCAGTCGGCCTCCAGGAGCTGGAAAGGTGAGGAAACATTCTCCCCTAGAGACTCCGGGAAGAAACGCCACCCTGCGAGACTGGTTTCAGCCCAGTGACACCCATGCCAGACTTCTGACCCCCGGAACTGCAAAGAAGAAATGTGTTGTTTTAAGCTACTGAGCTCGTGGTAATTTGCTACAGCAGCCGTAGAATGCGGCGTCCCTCCCTGGTGAGGAGCAACCCGGCACATGCAGGCCCCGGTCAGAGTGCCCGAGCTGCTCTGGGTGCCTCTTCTCGCTCCGTCCCTCCAGGGGACTCCAAGCTTAATATTTTTATCTTGTCACACGTGTCTCTTCAGAGTCTAGAATAGCACAAGGCACTGTAGGGCTGGTGGCAGGCCCTACTCTCCTCCCTAGATCAAAAAAGAAAAGACGAGACCAGACCCACCAAGGACAACTGCCAGGCCCCTCTGAGAACAATCACACCTAGATGTCCACCTGGATAAGAAAGTTTTGGCTCCTGGATCCTGCAAATACCACCAGCCCCTCCTATTTCTTAATGACCACCAAAGGTCACAGTGAAAAAACCCCAGCTCTTCCTGCCAAAAGTCCTCAGCCCACTTAAAATGGTATAAAAGCCTTCCACCCTTTCAAACAGGCACGACTTCTCAGCTCCCCCCTTGGGACCCACAGACCTCGGCCGGGAATGCTCAATAAAGCCACATTGTTTGGCCCCAATCTCTCTCTCTCTCTCTCTCTCTCTCTCTCTCTCTCTCTCTCTCTCTCTCTCTCTGTTTCTTTTGCCGCCGGAAAACTTTACAGGCACTTAGTAAGTCCTCAGTGCAGATTTGTGAAAGGAACAACTTTCAAAACCAGGACTAATAAGGAACAGTGACATGTGACAAAAAAGAAGTATAAACTTAAAGCTGAGTGCTACTGTTTTCTGGCCTGGTGGCTCAGCTGGCTGTGGTGAGGCAAACCACTCAACATCTCCCGCCCTTGATTTCCTTGTTCCTTAAAAATGCAGACAATGTCACCATCACAAAGAATTTCCCCACAGGTAAAAAGAGCGTTTTCTGAGTTGTAAAGTGTATTCAAATGTTAGTTTTGGGGGGTGGTATGTTTATGCCAAAATTGGATGAAGACAAAATACTGACAACCAGTCAACCACATTCTGAGTTCCCAGCAGAACAGAAACAGGACTCAGGGCAGGACATTGACAAGGTCACTCTTACGAGCACAAAAATTACTAAGCACCCCTCCTGTGACAAGCATTGCTCATTTCCGAGCAACTGCTGCTGCTTTACCCATAACTAGCTCGAGCCCCATTTTAACCCTTCTAGATAACTGTGATGGAGGTGCACAGTCACCGACTTGCCCCACTTCTCTGCTGCTTCCAACCCAGAACCCATCGGCTTCCTCGCTCTCCCTAACAGTCACCCAGCACAAGCCCCACCCTGTGAGAATCCCCTGTGTCCTCCCCTTACTGAGATGCTCCTGAGGACACCTTCTCCCCTGCTGCAGCCTGATCAACCCAGTTGGGAAGATCATTTTGTTTTGTTTCTTGTTTGCTTGTTTTGGCTACAGGTGTGGTCTTTGGTCAGCTCTGATAGAAGCGCCCCATGCTCAGTTATATAATTTTACAGATAAGCAAACAGGTCCAAAGACCCATCAAAGCCCTTCAGTTAGTAATAAAGATGAGATCAGGCACATCTTTTGTTTGTTTTCAAACAGCCCTGGGTTTGGACGATTTGGTTACTGAACATGTCAGTTTACTAAATCTGTCTGGCACAGAGTCTTCTGTTTCCCATCTTGACCCAGACTTCAATAGCTTTTAGTTGCTGGAGAAAACCTGCTATATTTTTTCAAATCATACTTAGTTCTGGGACAAAGCCAGGTACGTTCTGGGGAGAGTTAATGGTTCTTTATCAGTATGAGAGGAAGCAGGTGTGTGCTTCCCGCTGACATCTGATTTATTTCTTGGAGCTCTAGGAACAGATATTCCGCCAGCCACCCAAGCAGGAAATTGCTTTTCTGCAGAAGGTAAACAAGAGGGTTTGCTTTATTTTTAGCCATAAAATTGGACCTAAAAAGCATTTCAAATCACTTGGGGTTTCTTTCTGATTGTTAGAATAATATTCCTTAATTGTAGGAAATATATAAAAGTATAAAGAAAATATCATCCATCCATAGATCTACCACTCCAAACTAATAAGTTGTCCCATTTTGGTTTGTTTCCTTCCAATCTTTTTTTTTCCCCCCAATTGGGAATGTGTATGTTATGTAGGAAGATCTGGAAGTGGAGGGAGAGCAGCTTTTAGTTGAAATCATACTGTCTGTACAATTTTCATTTTTAATTGTATTTTTAAATTGCATAGCACATGAATACGTACTTATTGTAAAAATCCCAAACAGTACCATGTGCAGAGCAAAAGGTTCTAGTGCCCTTCGGCACTACCCTTTCCACCCTTGTCCCGGCAGTAACTACTGCTAAATTAGGAAGCAAGGGGACAAATACACATGGTACTTTGGTATTCACTCGTAAGTACTCGGTAAGTGCCTAGCAGTGTGTGGTTGGCACGGTGGGATCCCACTAGTGGCAAACAGACCCTGAGCCGACCCCCAGTGACTTCCCGCCTCCTGGTGCTGTGCCTTTGTGTCATTCCCTCCTTGTCAGTGAAGGTGGGACCCGTGACTTGCTTCTGGCCAACAGAATATGGCAAATGAGAGGGGATGTCACTCCCATGATCTGGTTACGTTCTGTGGCAAGGGTGATAGGCCAGCAGCCTCGTGATTGTATGGAAGATTCTGTCCTAGCTGACCGGACTCTTCCTGGTGACTTGACAAAGTGGGTAGCCACGTGAGGGAGCCCACGTGGCAAGGCACTGTGGGCAGCGTCTAGGGCCGTGGGCAGCGTCCAGCTTGAACGGCAAAAAGCCGGGGCCCTCCTAACACAAGTGCAAGGAAATGAATTCTGCCAACAACCGAATGAGCTGGGAAGGAGATTCCTCCCCAGCCAAGCCTACAGATGAGACCATAGGCCTGGCTGATGTCTTGATTGCTGCCTTGTGAGACCAAGAACAGAGGACCCAGCTAAACTCTGCCCAGACTCCTGACCCACAGAAATTGTAAGATGATGAATGCGTGTGGTTTTAAGTAAAGCTGCTAAACTCGTGATAATTTGTTATGCGGTGAAGTGACAGGCAACTAAAACACCTTTTCTGTGCATTTTCCTACTGTAGCGGTCATAAACAGCAGACACCCAACTCTACCTGGTATAGGCAGAAAGGAAATCTATAACTCTCTTCAGGTATGTTTCAATGCAGTTGCTCAAACACTGTAAGCCGGTATCTTCTTTGTCCTTCTCTTAGCTCTGCTTTGTTCTGTGTGGGCTCGAGCCACAGGCAGCTGCTCCCCCGACAAAGATGACCCTGCTGCCTCATGTGGTAGTTCTGTGACTGTGGAGAACT
This sequence comes from Mirza zaza, assembly GCA_008750895.1. Lineage (NCBI taxonomy): Eukaryota > Metazoa > Chordata > Mammalia > Primates > Cheirogaleidae > Mirza > Mirza zaza. The sequence continues at coordinate 58,501 of VSMD01070158.1, forward strand.
GTCACGTGATAGTTCACATCCTAGCAGCTTGGTAGCCTCAGGGGAAAGAATGCTGCCTTGTCCCAATAAGTCCAGCAAAAGCCCTGGGATTGGTGTCTGCTGGCCCCACTCGGACTAAGTTAAGACATGTGCCCACCAATCGCTGGGACAGGTGGGTGTGGTTCCTATGCCCACACCCAAACCTCATGAACTCAAAGGGAGAGGAGTGAGTACCCAGAGAAACTGAGGGTGCTGCTAGCTGGACAAGGTAGACCAGAAGCTGAACGATAAAACAACAGCCGTCCACATCCACGGTGGATACTGACCCAAGTGAATACGCAACTTTGTACCGTACTTTGTTGACATACCAGCATGCAACAATATTGGAGTAGTACTTCCCGTGAAACTTTCAGCATTTCATGTTTATTTCATAAAATTTCATAAACATGGAAACTTTTAAACAGAAAAGTTGAAAAGATAACATAGTAACTACCCATACACCCTTCACTTAGATTCCTTCATTGTTAACATTTTGCCCCAGCACTTCTTCTTCTTCTTTTTTATTTTATTTTATTTTTTTGTCTGAATGATTTAAGGAAATTTACAGACCTCATCACACTTCATCCCAGGGTAGTTCAGCTTGGCTCTAAGAAAACAAGTCTCCTATATAACAACAAAACCATTAACGCATCCAAGAAATTTAATTATGCAATGATACTACCTTGCATACAGTGCATATTCAAATTTTTCTGACAGTCCAAAAAATGTTCTTTGTAAGCTGTTTTATTTATTTATTTATTTATTTTTCTGATCCAGGACCCAACCCAAGATTGTGGATGTCTTCAGTCTCCTTTAATCTAGAACAGCCCTCCTCCCTTTCCTTGGTCCTTCATAGGTTGGTATTTGGAAGAGCGTGAGCCAGTTATGTCGTAGGAGGACCCATGAAATGCATTGGTTTCCTCGTGATCAGACTCGGGCTAAATGGTTTTGGGAAGAATTCTGTACAGGTGGTGTTGGGTTGCTACATCCGTTCCAGCAGCACGCAGTGTCTGTCAGTGCTGCTAAGTTTGATCACTTGGTTAGAATGGTTTCTGCCAGATCCGTCCATTATAAAGGTGTATTTTTCCCTTTGTTGTTAATAAATGTTTTGAAGGGTGATACCTTGGAAACCTTGCAAGTTTCCAATTCCTCCCAAACTTTCAGTGCTTTTAGAATGCTTTGGTGATCCTCGCCTGAATTGTTATATTGGTGATTGCAAAATAGTGATTTTCTAATTCTGCCGTCATTCCTTCTGTCGGTGTTAGCTGGCCTTTTTCTTTCCCTCTAGTCCCTCTTTTTTAAAAATCCTATCACTATGTATTTACAGATTCTTTGTTTTAAAATTCAGTATGTTAAAATCCATTATCAGTATTATTCTTGATGCTTAAATTGCCCCAGATTTGGCCAGTGGGAGCCCCTCCAAGCTGTGGCTTGGCCTCCCCCCCCCTTGTTAGCTTTGAGCGCTTCTTGCTTTCTGGCATACCAAGATGTTCCCCTCTAATCTAGTTCTTCCCTGTCCTGCACCTGGAATTTGCAGCCATTTCTGCAAAAAACCCTGTGGTTCCTTTTCATGGAGAATGGTATTTAGAACCCAAGAGATTGACATTAAGACCTACGGTATAATTTTTAAGCTTGCTAACCACCATTTTAAATTGCTTCGCAATATTCCCATTAAGTGGTTAGTCTACAATTTGCCTATTCCATTAGTCCTGGGTGTTCTGAAGAGAAGGAATCTTTCACCATTCAAAATAATACTGTGATGAGAAGCTGTGTGCATAAATCTTTTTTTCCGGAATGGAGAATGAGTGCCTTAGGGTACATCCTAGAGTAACTGGGTTAAAGCGTAGAGACACTTCTCAGACTCTTTTGCAAGTCACCTCATTGCCCTCCAGAAAGATTGTGGCAGTCTACCACCCACCAGAGGTGAATCGGGTTCCTAGCACACTCTCACCAGCAGTAAGGGTTAGAATGAAAAACCCGCAGCTCTGCAAATCGTGTAGTGAGCTTGGTGTCTCCTTGGGTTGATCGTCATGTCTTTGATTACTGGTCAGATCGAATATAGTCAGGTAGGACATATTTCATGCTTATTATTTGAGTATGTTTTGTACAATCAGGTCATTTTAACGGGAAGACTCAGCAAAAGAGGAACCAAGCGGATGCCGTTGCTGTTCTTGGCCGTGCAGACAACGTGTGCAGCGGCCCGAGAGTGGGAGGCCGGAACCAGAGTGCGTGGTCACTCCTGGGCACAGACCCTTCCCAGGCAGGCAGGCGCTGCCGAGTCGTCACTGGAAATCGAGGTTCTGGGGTCTGAGCAGCATCTGTTTTAGGACTCGGGAGCTTTAAGAGGATCACGTAGTTGCCATGGTGGGCACAGCGGGGGGGAAAACAACTGCAACGGAGAACGGGACCAAAGCTACACCCAAGCCCCTGGAAGCCACAGGCGGTGGGAGCCGGTCCTGCCCCACCTCAGCCTAACTAAGTACTTCATTCCAAAGGTGAGATCAGCTGTCAGGAAGGAGAGCATTCGACCTGGGGCTTGACAGGGAGAAAGATTTCAGATCGACTGATCAGGGGGCAAATTCGCATTCTGTGAAGAGAAAGTATCGACAACACCCAGGGTCTCACACCAACCCCACCCGCGGTGACAGGCTAAGCGTCCTCCTCACCCTGCTCTGTGCTGTACCCTAGCAGTGTCACCACCGCCCAAACCCTTCCCAGCCACACTCCCATTCCGTACCCACCATCCATCCCTCCCTTGGTTCATTCATTCATTCATTATCCAAAAATGTCCTGGGTGCCAGATGTGTGCTAGGCACAAGACTACGACCACACGCAAGTCAGATCTGTCCTTGCCTCCAGGATGTTCCCAGCTAAGGGGACAAGGCAGACATTAAATAACAGACCAATGTGCAGTTTCAGATGTTACAGATTTCGAAGCCTGCTGGGGAGGGAAAGTGGAGACCGCAGTGAGAAACTAACCCAGGCAGGTCACCTCCAGCCCAGCCCATCACCCATGCTGGGGGCGTCTCCTGGTCTGTAGCCCTCACCACCCCGGTGCTCTTGGGGCCATGAATGGCTCCGTAACGGCCCTTGTGTCCCCAGCAGCTTGCAGGGTGCCTGGCTTATGACTGCTCCTCCATCACAGGAGTGGTGATAGAGGCTGGCAGGGACACAGGTTCAGGACATAGTGGCAGCTGCAGCTCAACAGACTCGGCTGTCAGAGGCGGTGACCTGTCCACTCCCGCCAGTGCCAGGGATGCCAAGGGACGAGCCCCCTCAACACCAGGAGCCCTGGCCTCTGTGCTGGGGAGAAGCGGGTGTTTTCAGGGGGGGGCACCTTTCTGAATTCTGGGACGTAACATTTCTGAGAAAATCTGTCTTTTACACCCTGCCTCCGTTCACCCCAGCGCACCTTCCCGTCCTCAAAGATAGCCAGCGGCTCCACGCCGTGCGGGCTGAGTCCGGCCCGGGCAGTGAGAGAGCCCCTCTTGGGGCCACGCAGACCCGGGCCTGGCTCTGCCTGGCCTCGACACGTCACTTGGCAGCACTGAGCCTCACTTTCCCCGTCAGTGCCGGACAGAACTGCCCGGGCCACAGGGTGTTGAAGCCTTAGCAGAGAGGACAATGGGGCGATTCTGTATAAGGGACAGTGTCACATGTGGCCTCTCATGAGAAACTGCCGCTGTCCCCTCACCCACCACCGCGGAACCCTCGCAGAGCTTGGTTCTGCTCTAATAGTACTCATCAACGCAATAGCTCTTGTTTACGGAACAAACGCAAGTTACCTAGCCTCCCCGAGCCTCTATTTCCTCATGTTAAAGGTGGCTATGTCCACGGCTTTGGGTGGACATAAGGAATTAAATAATATATGTGAAGTACAGGGCCCGATGTATAATATAATAACAATAACTGTAATAAAAATAATAATTACTGGTAATTATTATTAATTATTAATACATAAATTATAATTACTGGTATTACATTTTAGTAGCATGCAGCATCCTACATGGTACACACTTGGTAAGTTTTGCCAGGCAATGCTATAAGTGCTTCATGTGACTCATAATTTACCCTCACTACTGTCTTGGAGGAAGCATAATTATTAGCCTTTATTTATGCACGAGGAGACCGGAGATGGTAAGTCGTGGGGGAGGCTCTACCCGCCTCAGCCCTGCATGGGCCTGGGCAGCGGCCCCCAGCCCCATACACACATGGCGCCATATCCAGTACAGATAACAAGTGTTCTTCCATCTAGCACCTATTTATTTGTACCTGTGATTTGCTAGGGATATGTCTTAGTCAGCTTTGGCTGCTGTAACAAAATACCATAAACTGAATGGCTTAACCAACCACTTATTTCTCACAGTTCTGGAGGTTGGGAAGTCCAAGATCAAGGTGCCAGAAGATTCAGTGTCTGGCAAGGATCTTCTTCCTGTCTTGCAGAGAGCTGCTTTCTTGTGACATAGCAGAGAGAGAGCTTTGCCGTCTCTCCCTCTCTTACAAGGGCACTAATCCCATCATGGGGCTGCACCCTCATGACCTCATCTAACCCTCGCTGTCTCCCAAAGGCCCCACCTCCTCCTAGCAGCACATGGGGGACTGGGGCTTCGACATACGAATTTGCGGGGGGAACACAAACATTCAGTCCATATCAGGATACGGGCTCAAAAAGATGTTCAGGAAATGAAAAAATACATTTAAAAAATGGTCATAAAGAAATTGGAAAAGAATTCATGGAGCCTCTAAGAATGAAAAATATAATAATTGAAATAAGATATTCAGTGGAAAAAGAAAAAGTCATCCAAAAAAAAAAAAAGGACAAGAAACATATGTGCATCTCATGAACTCATTAAATAAAAAGACAATTCATTTAAAATGTAGACAAGTTAAAGTTCAAATTATATTTTTCAAAGACAAATCAGGGTGAAGGCTGCTATTGCTCAGCTTGTGTAAGAACATTAAACAGTGGTCTTTGACTCTCTTCCTTCTATGAGCTGATCAACAGTCATAAATGGAGAAAGGTGTTTTGCAGGGCAGAGGTAGATCTCCAATGTTTGAGCGCTCAGTGCCACCGTGCGTGCATGAATGACTATTGGCTACCGAGTTGCCCAGTAATGGGCCAGCTGCTTCAAACCCAAGCCCTGGCTTGAGTTTATCCACATGGTGGCAGCAGGATTTCAAGACATTGAGCAAAACTGTGCAAGACCAGGCTTGGAATTGGTGCATCATCACTCCTGTCTCATTCTGTTTGGGCAAAGCAAAGGAGAAGGCCAGCCTCGCTTCAAGAGCTGAGAAAATAGACTCCACCTCATAACAGAAGAATCCAAAAACTCATGCTGCAAAAGGCAGGATGGGAAATTATGAACCCCTACGGCCAGTTTTTCCAAACAGTCTATCAAAATGGCTTTGAAAGAAAGGCCACATGCTACTGTGTTTCCCCCAAAATAAGACAGGGTCTTATATTTATTTTTTCTCAAGAAGACACCCTAGGGCTTATTTTCAGGGGATGTGGGTTTTTTTTTTAAGTACGGTACAACAATCTACATTTATTCAAATATAGTTAAGTCGTCTTCTGGAACATCATCATAACTCTCCAAACCCCGAATTCCATCCTGAATTTCTTGCGACTCTATTTCCTTTAGAACCACTGGCCCCAATCCCTCATGTTGAGCAATAGAGCTCTCATGGGGCAGATGAGAAGGGCTGCTCGTCTTCTTTACTGCTCTGCGACGAAATGCATGGGTTGTGCAGATATGCTGCGTAGCCACGCCCATCAGCAGGTCTTATTTTCGGGGAAGGGCTTATATTGGGCAAATGCTTAGAAATCCTGCTAGGGCTTATTTTATGGGTAGGTCTTATTTTCAGGGAAACATGGTAGTGAGGTGTGGCTCTAAAGGAAGAAGTCTCGGGAAAATGATGCTCTCTCCCAGGTGCCATGCCTTATAAATATATCCTCTGATCTCTGTGACTGTCCAGACAGGCAGGCTCTTTGGTGGGGAGAACAAGTAGCCTGACCAAGACTGCACAGCCAGGAGGTGATGGAGCAAGGACTTGAACCAGGCCGTGCGACGTCGGGGCCAGTGGGTCAGGCCACCCACTTTGTTGCCTGCTGGCAGTGATGCTAGGACCGTGTCTGTGTGTTCACCACAACATTTCTAGGCTTCAGCTACTTCAGTGTTTTTGTTTTTCTTAAACAAATGTGAGACTAAGATGTAATAGTGCTTGTTGATGCTTTGGAGAAAGAAAACCGCTACACAAGTTCAAGGTTACAGTAAAAAATAGCATAAAGACTATCCCTCCAGCAATAGGTAGTGGAACTGGATGAGTCTGCAAGTCAAACAGACCTAGCTCTGCCAACTGCTTGGCAAATCACTAGGTTTCTCTGAGCCTCAGTTTCCTCATCTGTGAAATGGGGACCCATCTCCTGCAGTGGTTGCAAGGAATAGGTGAGGATGCATTTGACAATGCCTTGTGCTGCCGGGTGTATACAGTGGATATATACAGCAGACACTGGACAAGCACAGACTCCCTTTCCTGATGTGTCCTATTCACTGGAGAAGTCCCAGGGCTTTGCCAGGCCACCCGATGAGAATCGGGCATCTTTGCAAGCGCTGTTTCCTTGGTCATCCTACGTGGACTGCTATTTCTGCCAAAGCATAATTAAATTCTGGAGCAGCAAGCACAGCTAATTAATGGCGAGGCTCGTTAGGCATGACTTTGGTGAATGTCTATGACTGTGGAAGAGCCCACTCATGGGCAATCAGTATTTGCCGTGTGATTAGGATGCTCAGTTGGCGGGAAGGGCGTGAGCAGCTGGCCTGTCTGGGGCGCCAGACGGAGGGTTGGGCCTGGCCAGGGCAGAGCAGACCAGACGCAGGCCTCACCGGGGAGGGGTCCCGGGAGGGGTCCCGGGAGGGGTCCCGGGAGGGGTGGTGGCCGGCTGCCCCCTGTGCACCGAGGCCATTCCGGCAGCTCCACCCCTGGGTGGCACTGCCTTCAGCTGGCAGCTTTTCTGCTCAGGGGCCAAAGCCTGGGTGAGGCTTATGTGAACTTCGAGGTACTATGAAATGGAAAGATGAATTATTTAAACTTTTACATTGCAATTATTTACATTCTGAATGGGTAATGCAGTCACATGGTTCTAACATCGAGGTGTATGAAAAGAAAAGCTGTAAGTCTTCCTCCCACCCAACCCCCATTAGCCCTATACCAGCAAATCCAAATACTTGCTCTCTCCCCCACTCTTTTTAAAAACAAGACTGTTAGCAAATATATTGTTTTGAGATTTTTCTTATTTTTTTTGAGAGTGAGTCTCGCTCTGTCATCTGGGCTAGTGTGCAATGGCCCAATCATAGCTTATTGCAGCCACAGTCTCTGGGCTCAAGCCATCCTCCTGCCTCAGCCTCCCAAGTACCTGGGACTACAGGCGCACACCACCACGGCTGGCTAATTTTTCTCTTTTTCTTTTTGTAGAGATGGGGTCTCACTATGTTGCCCAGGCTGGTCTTGAACTCCTGGCCTCAAGCGATCCTCTCACCTCAGCTTCCCAAAGTGCTAGGATTACAGACGTGAGCCACTGCACCCAGCCTTTTTTCTTTTTTCTTTTCTTTTCTTTTTTTTTTTGTACAAAAAAAAGCTTCCCTTTAGAGCAGCGAACCTACTCTGTATGATATTATCATGTGGATACATGTCATCACACATTTGGCCAAGTCCATAGAGCGTACAACACCAAGAGTGAAATGTAAACAAAGGACTAAAGTAAACAAAGGACTCTGGGTAATTACGATGTGTCACACTATACGTTCATTGATTGTAACAAATGCACCACTCTGGTGGAGGATATTGATCATAATGGAGGCTGTGCGTGGGGTTGGGGGTGCAGAGGAGAAACCTCTGCACCTTCCATTCAATTTTGTTATGAACCTGAAACTGCACTGAAAAACAGAGTCTATTTAAAAAGTTGTTTTTAAAAAATAAAAAAAAAAATGCTTCCTCATTTTTTTTAACAGCTGCATGGAATTCCACCGGACAGATGTGTCTCAATCTCTTTCCCCGTCACCTACTGGCAGACAGGTTATTTCCAAGGTTCAGCTGTCACCGGCAGCACAGGCCAGTGGGAGGACAGTGAATAGCACGGAGCTGGCTGCCAGGCGTGTGGGGGCAGGGGAGGAGGGAAGAGGCGGAACACAGGGGACTTTCGGGACAGTGGGACTACTCTGTGTGACACTGCAAGGGTGGCTACATGTCATTATGCATTTGGGCAGACGCAGAGGAGGTGCACCAACGTGAACCCTGTGGGAAGTTCCCGTCTAATGGGTACGGGGTTCCAGTTTGAGGGGTAGATGGTGTAGATGATTGCACAATAGTGTCAATGTACTCAATGCCACCAAACCGTACACTTAAAAATGGAAAACATGGTAAAAATTTATGCTATGTCTCTTTCACCACGCTTAAAAGAAGAGAGAGAACTCTATAAACTATGAGCTTTAGGTGATATCCACACAATACCGGCTTATCGATTGCAGCAGGTGTACAGCACCAATGCAAGACGTTAACAGGAAAAACTGGGGGGGGCGGTGAGTGGGTATGTGGGGACTCTCTGCACTTTCACGTGAACCTAATATTGCTCTAAAAAATAAAGTCTATTAACCTTTTTTAAATCCTCATTTTGTTTTTCATTAAAAACAAGGCCTGGGTTGTATCAACAAGCGTCTTGAGATGAGCAAACCATAGGCTGTGGGTCTCCCTGCGGCCAGGCTCTCGCGCTGGGAGACAGGGGTCAGCTGTGCCTCAATGCCTGGGTCGGAGAAGTGACAGGTCTCGGCCAGGACTTGAGAGAGCCGTTTATCACCCCGGTTGGAAACTGCGCTCTCCGGATGCGCTCACAGGACAGGGGACGCTTGTGAGTCTCACCTCCCGGGGCAGGTCAGTGCTAGCCCGGGTGGGGAACCTTTGGCGGTCAGGCCACACGTGGCCCTCCAGATCCCCAGTGCAATCCCTCCTCAACCGAATCCAAACGTCAGGCCTTGTCCTGCTGCCACATGCACCCCAGCAGAGATCCAGAGACTTGCTGAAGGTCACAGCAAGTGACCTCAGTGTGAGTGGGCTTTGGGAATGGTTCAAGGTGACCTTGAACCTTAGTCCAGAGACATCCTGTGCCCAAAGGCTCTGAGATTCAGGCCGCTTTTTTCCTGCTTTGTATTTATTGTTTTAAATAATTTACAATCGTTTTAAGTAATTGCATTTATTGCTTTAAATAATTCACCGCTGCTTTAAACAATTTCGTGTATTGTCTTAAATAATTCATTATAAAACTGATCGATGTTCTGTGTGGAGTATTAAGACCACACATACAGACAAAAAGAAGCAAATGAAGATCACCTGCATTCGCACCGTGCAGAGACAGAGCCGCGGACGTTGTGAAGTACATCCTCCGCCCTGTTTCCTATGGCTCTTTGCTCCTTTGTGAAACAAACCCTGGGCACCGGGAACACAATGATAGGTAAGACTCCGTCCCAACCGCAAGGAGCTTAAAATGGGGACACACACACACACACACACAGTTTGGTTTGGTTTCGGCTGGTGCTGAACATAATGTCTTGGAAACTATGAACACTTTCCCATGTGATTAAATATTGCTTCACAATATCATTTAAACAGCAACACAGTGTTCCATGCTGCGAATGTACCATCATTTATTTAACCAATCTCTTGTTGAACATTCAATGCTCTGGTGAAAAATCTTTGCAGCTCAATCTGTGTGCACAGCTATGATTCTTTCTTTTTTTTTTTTTTTTTTCCAATATTTTTATGGTGGTAAAATATACATAACATAAAATTTACCATCTTGACCATTTTTAAGTGTACATTTCAGTGGTATTAAATACGTTCATAAAGTTGTACAACCGTCACCGCCGTCCATCCCAGGAGTCTTTGCGTCTTGTGACGCTGCAAGTCTGCGCCGTTACCCAGCAACGCCCTTCCCCCTGCCCCAGCCCCGGGCAGCCGCCCGTCCACTGCCTGTCTCCGAGTTTGACCACTTCAGCCCCCTCATGCCAGTGGAACCATACAGGACTTAGCTTCTGGGGCCTGGCTTATTTCGGGCTCCCTGATGTCCTCAGGTTCATCCATGTCGTAGCATGTGTCAGAATTTCCTTGCTTTTTAAGGCCGAAGGAGACACCCCATTGTGTATGTACCACATTTTGTTTCTCCATCCTGTGCCGGTTGCTGGGTCAAAAGCTTTGCTGCTTCTTGCCCAGTTCTCCCCCCAGAACACAGAGGCCAGTTTCCATTTCCATTCGAGGCCAAGAGTTTTCATTTCCCTGCACCCCAGCCGGCGCTGAGCACTCTAAGCTTTTTAGAAAACTTATTCACGTAATTTCAAATTTGCAGAAAGGTTGCGAGGACAGTACTGAGATCTCCCGCTTTACCTAGATTTGTTGGGTGCTAACATCTGCCCATTTGTTCCCTTCCCCCCTCCTCCTGCCCTCCTCCCCTCTTCCCCCTTCTTTTTATTCCTTCTGAACCGTTTAAGAGTGAGCTGCTGACATCACAACCCTTTGGCCCCGACTATTTCAGCGTGCATTTCCTAACAACCTCTTCTTACATAAGCATGGGACAATGATCAAAATTAGTAAATTTAACCTTCATGCAATTTCTACTATTTTCTAATCCACACTCCATGTCCAATTTCACCAAGTATTCCAGTAATGTCCTCTGTAGTCCCCCCTCCCTGTCCCCGCCCCCAGGATCCAAGTGCAGGATCGCACATTGCCCTTCCTGTTATATCTCTTTAGTCACTTTTTTTTTTTTGAGACAGGGTCTCACTCTCTCAGCCTGGGCTAGAGTACAGTGGCAGTGGCTTCATAGCTCACAGCAACCTCAAACTCCTGGGTTCAAGCAATCCTCCTGCCTCAGCCTCCCTCCCAAGTGGCTGGGACTTCAGGTGTGCACCACCACGCCCAGCTAATTTTTATATATATATATATTTTTTTTATTTTTTATTTTTTGGTAGAGATTTTTTTTTTTTTGGTCTCACTACGTTGCTCAGGCTAGTCTCAAATTCTGGCCTTAAGCAATCCCTTCACCCCAGCCTCCCAAAGTGCTAGGATTACAGGCATGAGCCACCATGCTGAGACTTTAGTCATTTTTAATCTGGATCATTGTACATTTTTAATATCTTTGGCAATTTGAAAGGCCCCAAATGGTATTCTGTTATTATTTTCATTTCTTGGATTTCCGACAAAGCTGAGCGGTTCTGGCATGGCATGTTCATTTGTGTATCTCCTTTGGGCGCTGCCTGGTGGTGTCCTTTTTCCCTCTTTCTTTCGTAGATTCCCAGCGGCACTTTGGTAATCAGACATGACCTTCCATGGCAGCCCTTGCCCGGGAGAAAGGGATGACCCGCTGTCCCTGGGTCCTCCCAGGGCCCTGTCCCCTGAGGTCAGCCTCTTGGCCAGGGTTTTGAAATAGTGCAGTTGTCTGATCGGAGCAAGGACACCATATCTGTCCTTCCAAACTCCCCGGAGTCCAAATGTTTGGGTTCAGCATTTCCTGTGGGATCTGACCCTCCGCCAGCCAAGGCCGGTTTTGTTTCCAAGAGGCCACCTGCCGAGTGTCAGCAGCGGTCAGCCGCCCCCAAGGTTGCTATTGATCAACATCTGCCCCCGCTGGGGTTCCTGGCACCGGTGTCCTGCTCTGTGTCAGTGACAAGGAACACGGTGTAATGGGCGGGCCCAGGGCTCGCTGCAGGGCTGGGCTGGGCTCTCTGCCCCACATGAATGAGCTCTGAGGGCTGCAGACCAGGCCTCACCCGCTCAGCCTGGGGGTTAAGCTGGTCTCCTCTTCTGGAAAGATGGGAAATGCTGAAGCTGATAGGCTCTGAGACACCCACAGGGAAAGAGCACCGCCAAGCAATGCCACCAGAACCCAGTGCTTTCTCACTGCTCATAACTGTTATTTTGTACGTCGATTTTTATTAAATTAGTTATCACTCTTTCGCGCAGCCATAAAAAGCAAAATATAAGCAAGATAAACTTCAATATTCAGAGTTTGGCTCTCTGTGTCACATTTTTTTTTCTGTATCTTAATTTTTTCTAATGGGGGGGTGATAATTTAAATATGAATACACAAAGTTACAGAAAGTAGGTTAATGAATTCCCAGGTAATAATCATCACATCTGATCTGATCCGGTCCCCCATCCTACACCCCCTCCAAGATTATTATGGAATAAACTTCAGACGTCATATGTTTTCCTCTGTAAACACTTCAGTTTGAGTCTGCAAAGCTTCCTTTGTTTTTAATATCATCCAAATATTGTATCACACCTAAAAAGCAATGATGATTTCATAATACCATGAAAATATCTAGTAATATTTATTTTTTTATAGTTGGTTTGTTCAAATCAGGATCCAAACAATGGTCACACCTTGCATTTGGTTGACATGTCGTATGATCTTAACGTGCCCTCCAAAATTCATATGTTGAAACTAATTGCCAACACGATGGTATTATACAGTGGAGCCTTGGGGGTAATTAAGTCATGAAGGCTCCACTCTCATGAATGGGATTGAAAGGGCTGGAGGTAACTAACGTTTGTGCCTTTTGTCCTTCCAACGTCTGCCATGTGAGGACACAGCGTTCCTCCTCTTTGGAGATGCGGCCACCCGGGAGGAGACAGCAGCTCTCACCAGCACCTGAGCCTGCCGGCACCTTGATCTTGGACTTTCCAGCCTCCAGGACTGTGAGAAAATAAATCTCTTGCTTATAAATCACCCGGACTCAGGTACTTTGTTCTAGCAGCACAAATGGACTAAGACAGCGTGTCTCGTAATCTCTTTTTAGTCTGTATGTTTCCCCACCCTCATTTCTCCCCCTTGCAATACATTTGTGGAAGAAACTGGGTCATTTGTCCTGTATAGAGTACTTTGCATTCTGCTGTTGGCCTTTTTATAGCATTATTCAGTCTTCCTCTGTCCCCCGTATTTCCCTGCAAACTGGTAGTTAGAGCGAGAGTTGTTTTGACTGTCCAAAGAGAGATTGTACTGAGGCAACTCTGTCAGTAAATGTGAATGTCCCTTAAAGAGGGTTTGGAAAAGAGACAGAAATGCTTGAAGAGATTGGGACAACAGACACAGCAGTCAACAGACCTAACTCTGTCACTGACCCCCTGGGTAGGCCGTTTGGGACAGGTGCAGTGGCCCTGTCTGCTCAGTGGGAAGGGCTGTGGGTGGGGCTGACTTTCTGAGGTCAACTAGTCTAAGGCCCCCAGCGGCGTCTCTGCTCAGCAGCCGTGAGCTCAGCCAGGCTCTCCAAGCCGAGAATCCAGGGCAACTGGTCCACCCTGTGCAAGGGGACCCAGCTCCCCGCATAGCTGCCCTCGGAGCCCGGAGAAACGGGGTGCTCAGGAGTAGGGGCTGGGAAGCCAGACTGGTCTGCAGATTTCCCAGTGGGGTTTAGGTCACCTTCCTCCTGGTCACACTTACGGGAACATTTCTTCCCAAGGCCACTGTTGCTGCTGCTGCTGCCGCCTTTCTTCAGTAACTCCAGGGACAGTAGCGGCAGGTCTCCCTGTGAACAATCCACAGCTCCAAGAAATAGTTACAAAGGAGTTCATTTCTTCTCTTTTCTTTCTTCCTTCTCTCCCCTCCCTTCCTCCCTTCTCTCTCTTTTTTTTTCTCCTTCTTGAATAATTAACTTAGTCGTTCTTCAGCGCACCAGGGGAGCTGCTATTGAACAAACCAGCAGTTATTCGAACCAACTTCAGTTATTTGAAGAGCCATGTCCTGATGTCTGCCCCCAGGGAAGGATGGGGTTACAGCAAGTTGCCTAAAGCAGGGCCCCCTCTACCCAAGTGGCCTCATTACCCACAGGAACAAGGGGTGGGGAGACCTGGGTCCCAGCTCTGTCTCCCCATCACTGCTGTGGGAGGCAATTCTCCCTCCCTGGCCTGGTGGCCTTGGGGGAAGTTCTGTCCAATGGTTAGACATGTGTTTCTCAATCCCCACCCTGCCCCTGATCTGTGGTCTAAACTTGGGCAAGTAGCCCAACCTCCCTGAGCCTTCCTCATGAGTGAAATAAGGCAGCCAGTCCCTCCCTCATTCTTTGCACAGAGCCCAGAGCACAGTAAAGCACTCAGCAGTAACTTGGTGTATAGGATCAGGTCAGCCTGTGCTCACTCTTCCACGTGGCCGAGTCCCGAAGTGCTCGTCTGTTCGCGTTTACAGCCTGTGGGATGTTTGTGGCTTCGGAATGTAGTCGTGTGTGTGCTGAGGTTGCTTTTCCCCAAGAAAGCAACCCTCCAGCCCCCAGGTGACCCAGATAAGACTCGTCCCTGCAAGGTGGCTCTACTGTGCTGCTAGGCGTGGGACTGTCTCAGGCCTGCTCCACACTGTGTGACGGCGGTGACTCTCAGGACAGCCTTAGGCTGCTCTGCCCCAGGGTCCGGGCCCGGTGGGTCCTCTCAGCAATGGAGGGAGGGGAGTGAGCAGACAACGGGGCCCAACGGTAGCACCCAAGTCAAGTCCCTGCCCCAGATGTCAGAGGGAAACGGGGTGGTTTCCAGGCAGGCTTGGGGGGCCTGGATGTGGGGTCTTCATGAGCTACTTTCTGGGTGCTCTGGGGGAGGCAGACCAGCCTGGAGCCTGGTCCCAACCCTCGAGTCAGGGGAGAGGACCCAGCCCGGGCTCCACTCTGGGTCGCAGCAAACATGTTCTGGATGTTTTCACTGATGCGATGGGACTCGGGTCGCCGCTGTCAAGGCACCAGAGAGACATTTCTTCCCGTCTGGTCTCCAATGTGGCTGGGACCTTCTGAGCTCTCCGCTCCTGTAGGCGCAGGGTTGAGGCAGCTCGGGAGAAAGGAGCCCCCATCTCCAGCCTCTGAGTCTTCACACAATGCCCGAGCAGCTCGGCACCAGCATCAGGGGGCCCCCGGGGGCTACTGGCCCTTTCTGGGGCCTGGGAGACCCTTGTGCTGCCTGGGTGGGGTGACTCGGGAAAGCGGGTGGTGGACAGGGCGTACCTCTGTACTGTGGGAATATAGACTTCACCATCAGGAGAAGTTAAAGATATGAAAAGGTTAAGAGATGGAGAACATGAGGGGAAAGTTTGAGGCCTAGGGGACAGAATGAGAAGGAGAAAATTCAGGAATAGGGGAAAGGGAATATCAGAAGAAATTATGGCTGAGAAATTTCCCATTGTGGAGGAAAGACACAAATCGTCAAGTTGAAGAAGCACAGTGAAGTCTTGGGCAGGATAAAGAGAGACGATTCCACAATTAGACACATTGTAGAGAAACTTTACAGCCCTAAAGCAGAAGAGGAGATCTTAAAAACCCAAAGGGAAAAGACAAATTGTCTACAACAAACTCAATCATAGCAATAAAATCCATAAGATGATAGAAGAATATTCTAGTAATTTTTGGAAGTGCTGGGGAAATATCTATTACCCGGCGGCATATTCAAGAATGAGGGAGACATAGAGACTGAGATATGTATCTCTAGCCCATGTTAAGGGCTTTAGTAGGATGCACTATAGGGAAAAGAAAACCAAGACTAGGGGGACGGAGTGAGTTATTAGAAGAAATCTTGATCAAATAAATGGTAAACATGGATAAATTTAAACACACATTCACTGTAGGAAACAACAATCATAAAAATGATGAATTTGAGATGTTTAAAAATAAAAATATTTATCCACAATAATATGTAAGACAGAAGGGTTGAATTGCAGGTAAAATACCTTTTTATTATTCAGGATGAAAGAAAAGTCATGATTAACCTTAGTCTTTATTGAATCAAATGTGTTAAACTTTTTTAAAAGTACCCACTAAAGAAGAAAATGATAATGCATAACTTCATAGCAGTAGAGGAGCAAAAGGGAATTAAGAAAACCTGATCAAGTCAATATAAAACATTGAAGAAGAACATATGAAGTGCATCCTACTAAAGCCCTTAACATGGGCTAGAGATACATCTCAGTCTCTATGTCTCCCTCATTCTAGAATATGCCACTGAGTGATAGACATTTCCCCAGCACTTCCAAAATTTACTAGAATATTATTCTATCATCTTATGGATTTTATTGCTATGATTGAGTTTGTTGTAGATAATTTGTCTTTTCTCTATGGGTTTTTAAGATCTCCTCTTCTACTTTAGGGTTGTAAATAGCCAGATAAATAGAAAACTTAAATAAAGGGTTAGATACAAACCCAAACCATCACTAATTCACAATAAAAATAAATGAACTATAAGTGACATTTAAAAGGTAGAGATTTTCAGATTGAGTTTCAGAAAAAGCTACTGTCTGCTGGCAATAAGAACTCAGACTTTTCTTAACCTTACAGACTCAGACCCTGACTCCAAAATCCTTGTCATTTGTCATGAGTATTTTATTTTTTTACCATTTAAAGTGCTTTCATCATCTTCCAACAGTCAGATATGATTATCCCTATTATACAGATGAAAAAATCAAGGCACAGATAAATTGCATGACAGCTCAGTGTCCTCAGCTGGGGTGTGCCCAGGGCTCTTGACTCCGAGTTTAATGCTCTTGGAAGCCCTGGATCTGCGCTTTCCCCTTGCATGGCCCCTGGTCAAGTGTCTCTGTAGGGTCCCTCACAGCTACAAACCATCCCTTAGAGGCTGCTTACCGTTCTGGAGGTCAGAAGTCCACCATGGGTGTCACTGGGCCAACTGTGTTCCTTCTGGAGGGTCTGGGGAGAGTCCGTCTCCTCACGTTTTCCAGCGTCTAGAGGCTGCCCATGTTCCTCGCCTCGTGGTTTCATCCTTCCAACTTCCATTTCATAGCACCGTTTTCCACTCTGACCCTCCTGCTTTCCTCTTGCTTGTATAAGGGCGCTTGTGATTACACTGATCCCACCCTGAAAATCCAGATAGTCTCCCCATCTCGAGATTTTTAACTTAGTCACATCAGTGACAGTAAGATAACAAAACCGTGATTTAAGTCACTAAGTTTGTGGTAACTTGTTACAGCAGCCAACAGGAAACTAATACAGAACAAAGTATAAAAGCCAAGCACCAGGATAGTGAAAAATACAAAAAAAGTTTTGTTCCCTAATGACAATGGAGTTGCCCTGGATTTTCTACCTTCAGACTTCTTGTGCCTGAAAGAAAAATCTTATTTTCAAGATTATTTATCTTAAGATTATTAATCTTGTTTATCTTCTGTCTTATTTAAGATGTTATCTTTCAGGTCTTTGTTAATTCATAAACTTAATCGCTGATACAATGATAGAGGCCACCTCATTTTAATCTTGATTTCTTTTTTGTTAGAGACAGGGTCTTGCTCTGTCACCCACGCTGGAGTACAGTGTCCCTATCATAGCTCACTATAGCCTGGAACTCCTGGGCACAAGTGATCCTCCCACTTCAGCCTCCCTCATAGCAGGGGTTATAAGGGCAGGCCACCACACCTGGATAATTTAAAACATTTTTTTTTTTTTTTTTTTTTTTTGGTAAAAACAGGGAGTCTCTCTATGTTGCCCAGGCTGGTCTTGAACTCCTGGCCTCAAGTGATCCTCCTGCCTCAGCCTCCCAAAGCGTTCATAGGTGTGAGCCGCCACAGTTGGCCTAATCTTGCCTTTAATGAGAATTTCTCTGGAATTATATTGTAAAAAGGTGAGAGGATCATATGATTTGAAATACTTATTATTTTCTGTGTTATGGGAAACCTTTTATATTTTTAATTTTGGGGGTTTTAAAAGTACTTGAATTTTATTGAATGCCTTTGAAGCATCTCTTGAGATAATAGTATGTTTTTTTCTTATATGCATGCCCGTTAACAGTCACCAATGCCCAGCGCTGTGCTGAGCTCTGGCATGCAATGGCAGATGAAACAGACAAGGTCCCTGCCCCCAAGGCCCTCGCCTGCTCCAGGAGGAGAGACCACAGACAGGCAAATGAGCAGGTAAACAAAACGCTAGCAGTTATTTGCGAGAAAGCACCAAGGGGCTGAGCTATGAGTAAGGAAAACGACTTTCTTTCTCTGGGGGGGTGGCTGTGGATGATTGATGTGGTGGACACCACGCCCCACCCGGATGCCTCAGGGCCCCTTAACCAGTCCTGTGCGCCAACTCCCTGCCTAATGCCGTTGCTTCTTGGGGCTCACCCCTGTTTCCTGCAGACTGACCTTGGGCTATTGCGGTGGGAAACCCTAGGGCTTAGATCTCTCCTGCAGGGAGACTGCAGCCACTGCCTGGTGCAGGGCTGTGAAGGCTCAGACAGATCCCTTCCCTGAGTTAGGAAAAACTCTGAGATATAACTGACTCCTCGAAAGCTGCCCTGGGGTCAGGCTGGGTCTGGGTGGTTGCCTGGCTTCTCCTCTCTGCCTGTCCCACGGCCCCAACCCCTTCCCCAGGATGGCTCACCCGCTCAGCGCTTCTCAATAAACCGCTCACCTGTGAATCCCCAGCTCAGGGTTTGGTTTAGGTGAACCTGACCTTGGACAACCTCCGTGAGAAGCTGAGTCTACAGCTGAGGCCTGAAGGGTGAGAGGTAGGGGGAGTCATGGGGAGAGCCAGAGGGGGTCAGGCGGAGGGGCTGGATTTAGGGGAAGAGTATGAGGACGAGAGAGCCAGCAGAGGGAAGGGTGTGTGTAAAGGCCCTGAGGTTGGAAGAGACTTGCTAAATTTGAGGCTCAAAGGTACGTGTTGTGTTTGGGAAACGGTGAGGGGCCAGTCCGGTGGGAGGGAAGGCAGGTCAGGGTTGAAACGTGAAGGGCTTTGAATGTGCCTCAACGTGCTGAGATTTTCTCCTGCAGGGAGGGGAGAGCCATGGGCGGGTTCTGAGCAAAGGAGAGGCAGAACATAGCCATGGCAATGGTGGTTTTGCACTGTGCACCCAGGGCAGAAAGGCAGCCTGGCACCTCCCTGGCCACTTCACCACCCTCTGAGGCTCTGGGACAGGCCCCTGGTGGGTGGTGGGAGCCAGGGGGGGAGGGGTTCAGCAGGAGAGACTTGGCCAGATCGGCTCTTTAGAAAGAGCCCCCAGGCAGCGATGCAGTGGAGAAGCAAAGGACATCGAGATTAGTGCAGGGATCATAGGGGCAGGGTGAGGGTGTAAGGACGCTGGCATGAAGACATGCGGGCCTGAACCTGGTGGCCGGGGCACAGGGGGAAAGTTGCTGAGAGAGATCAGGAGATAAAGTGGGAAGCACGCAGGGGGCTGGGTAGTAAAATGGACAAAATTTTAAATATAAAAGTAATATGTGTGGCAGGGCGCGATGGCTCACACCTGTAATCCTAGCACTCTGGGAGGCCGAGGTGGACAGATCGCTCAAGGTCAGGAGTTCAAGACCAGCCTGAGCAAGAGCGAGACCTCCCTCTCTACCAAAAAATAGAAAGAAATTAATTGGCCAACTAAAAACTATAGATATGTAGAAAAAATGAGCCGGGCATGGTGGCACATGCCTGTAGTCCCAGCTACTCGGGAGGCTGAGGCAGAAGGATCGCTTGAGCCCAGGAGTTTGAGGTTGCTGTGAGCTAGGCTGACGCCATGGCACTGTAGTCCGGGCAACAGAGTGAGACTCTGACTCTAAATAAATGAATGAATGAATGAATGTAATATGTGAAGATATGGCAATTAAAAAATGGTACAAATGAACAGGAAGCAAAGGCTTAGGAATAAGACTTGGCTGGATTCGAACTCCAGCCGGGAGGTTCACGTCCCCGAGAGGCAGGTTGGGCGTCTGGGAGAGGAAGGTGTGCGTCCGCCCACAAGGCTGTCGGAGGAATAGATGAGGAATGTAGAAGCCACTGTGTTCCCTCTCTCTTCTCTTCAGGAAGAAAGGCTGAGCCAGAAAGGCTGCGACTGTCACCATCCTGCAGACCGAGTTCCCAAGGGCCCAGATGCCCCGTGTGGGCAAGAAGTGTGCTTTGCAGGTAAGCACAGAGCCGGAGCATCGCCGTCGGAGGCGTTAAGTGGTTTCTGAATGGCTGTGTGTGATTAAATTTACCACTTAACCAAATTGCTTTCTATTGCCTTGATCGGGTGCAGTTGCAAGGAGATAAAGAGGCTTAATGTGGAAAGCGTGGCCGGCCTGCGTGACTGATGAATTATCTGTTCCCACCCCCGCACGCGCCTGCCTGCTGGCACCCAGCCGCTTGCCTGTCCCCTGGGCCCAGGGCACTGGTGTCACGGAGGTCATGCCACCATGAGGACAGCCAGCGTGGCGTCCTCATTGCATGCAGTGCTGGCCCTGGCGTTTTCTCCCTGCAGCTGACGATGGTCAAGCGGTCCTCTCGGGAAAGAGACGGAATGGTGGAGGGAGAAGAATCCTCACTCAAAGCCTGGGCTCTGGGGCCAGCCCCCTGCCGGTTAGTCCTGTTCCTACTAGCCTGGGACCTCGGCGAGTTACTTAGTGGTAGGCAGAACTCAGGGCCTCAGCACTTGCACCAACAGCCTTGCTGGGTACCCTCCCAATTATCTCTCTGCGCTTGTCCGAGTTTCCCTTCAGCTCTGCGACAGTGGATGTCTTTTTTGGTCTCTGTGTCCCCAGCTCTGAGCCCAGGGCCTGGCACACAGCAGGCTCTCGGGAAATAATATGTGTAAAATGATGGATTTGTGAGAAAATGAATAGTTGGGGAAATGATTGGATGGAAAATGGATGAATGAAGAGATGTGGGATTAATAGATGAGTGGAAGGATGGGTGGGCTGATGGATGGATGGGCTGAGAGAAGAAAGGTCACATGGATAGAGAATTAAAAGATCAGTGGATAATGGAGAGAATGATAAAGGAGGGTAGCAAAGGCAGACAGATGCAGATGAATAGAGAGATGGTTGAAGGATGAATGACGTTTGGACGGAGGGATGGAAAATGGATGGGTGGAAAAATAGTTGGATACCTGCAGATTCTGCTCCTTACAAGGAGGGTCCAGTGTGAGAGGTCAGCCCAGCCCTTTTCGTCTAAAGCCATCTGACACATGCCTGGAAGTGATCCGATAGTCCTGAGCTTAAGTCTCTCATCCCCACCTTCAATCCCAGGTTAAACTAGCTGATAGCTAAGTTCCTGCCCAGTGGGACATTAATGCCTAAGAGGAGAGGAAAAATGACAATAGTCAACACTTCATCCAGTTTTATAGTTTGAAAGAACATACAGAAAGATCTCATTTCATGTGAGCTTCAAATAACCCTTGTGAGAGTTGCAGGGCAGCTATATTATTATCTTTCCCCATGTCACAGATGGGAAAACTGAGGCTTAAAGAGTAGCGCATGGTATTTAGAATATATACTCTGGAGTCAGGCTGATCATGGTATGACTAGAGTGGCCACTGTCGACCTAACTAACCTCTCTGGGTTTCTGCTTCCTCATCCAAAATAAAACTGGGCATAGCAGTACCTGCCGTGTAGGGCTGTGTGGGAATTGGTGAGACGATTCAGTCATACATGCACATGTGTAAGGGGCCTGCCATGTGCTGCGCAATGTTCCGGGCACCAAAGATGCAGCAGGAAACAAAAATTTAAAACCCCGACCCTTGTGGTTTTTCTAATGGCAGCCTGCCACCTCCCTGGCCACTTCACCACCCCCGAGGCTCTTGGAAGGGTTTTCTAGTGGAGGGAGATGACAATATGTAAACAGGTAAGTTCTAAACTGTGAAACTGGTGACCAGTGTTATGGAGAACAATGGAGCAGGCATGGGGGTCGGAGGCTGGGACTGCAATTTAAATAGAGTGGCCAGGGAGAGCCCCGCCTGGAGGGTAACATTTGAGTCCAGGTCCGAAGGAAGTGAAGGAATGAGCCAGTGAGTGTCTGGGACATTGCACTGCAGGCAGAGGAGTGGGAAGTGCAAACTCTGAGCTACAGGAGCAGACCTGGTGTGGTTGTGGAGTGGTATGGAGGCAGCAGGGGGAGGCGATCATAGGTGAGGTCAGAGAAGTAATGGAGGGACAGGGGTGTAGGCTCCATAGGCCCCTGAGGGCCAATGGGAGGACCTCAGATTCTACAATGAGTGAGATGAGAAGCCACTGGAAGGTTTTGCCCCGAGGAGTTAGGTATTAAGAGGAGTTGAGAAGGGACAGTAGGGGCAAGGACAACAGTGGGATGAAGAGTTAGCAGACGAGAGCTGGGGTGGCTTGACTCAGAGAAAGCCATGGAGGTGGAGAGAAGTAGTTGGCTTCTGAACATGTTTCAGAGGTAGAGCCAACAGGATACTGAGGAGTTGCATGTGGGTGGGAGAGAGAGAGAGAGAGAAGTTAAGGACAGCTCCAAGATTGTTGGCCTGAGTGCCTGCAAGGCTGGAGTTGCTGATCTTCAAACGGGAAGGGTTGCGAGAAAATCACATTGCAGGGGTGGGGTGGGGGTGCAGGTAAGGCATTTGCAGTGAAACTAATGAAATCATTAAATTAGCTTTAACTGATAGAGAAGGAGTCCAAGACTGCAGCTGAGGAGATAAGGAGGAGACAGGAGGAGCCATCCCTGGGGTAGGAGGAAGGTCAGGAGAGTCAAGGGGCCTGGAAACCAAGAGGAGACTGTGTTTCAAAAAAAAAGGGCATGTGTCAAATGTTGCCATGGTCAAGGAAGCTGACGACTGAGATGGACCACTAGATTTAGCAATGTGGAGGTCAATGGCAACCTCGCTCAACGCGGTTTCAGTGGAGCAGTGACAGCCTGTTTGGAATGGGCACAGGAGAGCATGGGGGAGAGGAACAGACTGGTGTGGGGAACGTCTTTTTGGAAGCTTTGCTATAAAGGGAAGGAGGGTATGGGAACAAGGGAGTGTCTTGTTTTAAGATGAAAAAAATTACATGTTTATATATTGAAAGGAACAATCAATCCATCCATTTATCCATCCACCCTTACATCCATTCAGCTGCCCATCTGTATGTTCATTCATCTATCCATCCATCCATCCATCTGTCTGTCTGTCTTAGTTCATTTGTGTTGCTAGAAAAGAATATGTGAGGCTGGGTAATCTGTAAAGAAAATAGGTTTGTTTATTTGGCTCAGAGTTCTTTGGGATATACAAGAAGAACATGGTGCCAGCAGCTGCTGCTGGTGAGGGCCCCAGGAAGCTTCCACTCATGGCAGAAGGTGAAGGGGAGCCAGGTGTGCAGATCGCACAGTGAGAGAGGAAGCAAGAGAGAGTAGGTGGAGCTAGCCTCTTCCACAACCAATTCTTGTAGGATCTAAGAATGAGAACTCACTCATTCCCACAAGAAAGGCACCATGCCAGTCATGAGGGATCCATCCCCATGACTGAAACACCTCTCACTAGGCCCCACCTCCAACATTAGAGACCAAATTTCAATATGAGACTTGCGGGGCCAAACGAACCATATCCAAAGCATAGCACCCTACAGCCATTCATTCATCCAATCCTTCATCAATCTGCCCATCCACCCATCCCACTGTCTTTCCATGCATCTGACCAGCACTTCCTGAGCCCCCCTGTGCCGGCCCTGAACTTGGATCTGGGCTGGATAAGCCACCTGCTTCAAAGAGCTCACAAGCTGAGAGTGGGGCCCAGGCACATCAGTATCAGGAATGGTGAAGTGTGACAAGTGCTGTGGTTCAGGGGTATACAAAGTCCCATGGAAGCACAGAGGGTCCAGTGCCTGGAGAAACCAAGAAGGCTTCACAGTGGAGCCTCATCTTTGGCTGAGTCTTAAAGAAGAGTTTGTCTTGTGGATAAAAGAGGGATGGCATAGTGGAGAAAGGAATGCTTATGCAAAATCAAGGATGCATGCAAGTGGGGAAGGGGTTGGACTGGAGCCAGCCTTAGGCCTTCTGTCCCTTCCCAGCAGACACAGGAAGCCCATGGAAGATCTCAGGCAAGAGAGCGATGTAACTGGGCATGACTTTTAGAACACAGGACAGCACAGATATCTCCCTCATTGTGGACACCAAGGTCCTCACACCAGCCCTCTAGGCCCTGTGTGGTCCGCACCCTGTCTCCTGCCCTTGCCTCTCTGACCTCATCTCCGACCATCTTCCCTTGCTGCCTCTGTCTGCTCCTCAGGTGGAGGACGGGCTCAGGTGTGGAGAGGAGGGCACAGTTGGGGTCCAGGTGGTGGCTAAAGCCATGAGCATGAATGAGACCAGAGTGTGAAGCCTGAGGGAGCAGCAGGCTGGAGAGAGGGTGAGGAAGAGGAGCGGGCAAAGGAGATGGGCCCTCTGCTGCCTCCAGCCTGACCCCACTGTCTCAGCCTGGTGTCTGCTCTCCCTCCCTCCCTCTCGGTGACCCCACCTGCTGGGGTCTTAAGTGGCATCTGCCTCAGCTTCCACCACTGCCAGAACCCCCGCCTCGGCCCCCAGCTTCAGCCTGGACGCTGCAGAGACTGGAGGGAGAACGCTCTATGTACAATGTCTCTGGTTGCCATGGAAGGAGGTCTCAGCCTCCCTTCCTCCTGCTGCTCCCTTGCTCAACACCAGTGTGGCCTTGTTGCCTGTGATGCTCCAAATATCTGCGTCCCCCCCGCAAGAAGTCATATGTTGAGAGCTACTCGCCAGTGTGATGGTAGTGGGGGCGGGGCCTTTGGCAGGGATCAGGTCATGCGGGCAGAGCACCAATGAACGGGATGAGTGCCCTAGCAAGGAAGCCCCGGAGAGCTGCCTTGCCCCTTCCACTGCACGAGGGTACAGCAAGAAGACGCCATCTGTGAGTCAGAAAACAGACCCTCACTAGACACAGAACCTGCTGGCACCTTGATCTTGGACTTCCCAGCCTCCAGAACTGCGAAAAGAAGTGTGTGTTGTTCATGAGCCACCCAGTCTATGGCATTTTGTCATAGCAGCCCACGTGGACTAAGACACTGTCCAGGGGGTCTCAACCCCCACTGGCCCCTTGAGAGGCTATTCCCTTGGCACCCAAAATTGAAATCCTCTATTTGACATTATTGTTTTTGTGGATTCAAAAAAGTAACACATGCTTGTTTTGCTTTTAAAATTAGGTAATGCAGAAAGATAGCAAGAAAATGAAAGTCATTTGCAATTCCATTCCCCAGTGAAAATGATTGTTGACAGTTTGCTGTGTGTCCCTACAGAATTTTTTTTATTAACAAGCACATGCATGCACACACACATTGTGTTGTTGCTCAGTAAAAATGGCAACGCACTCTACATACTGTTCTGCAACCTGCTTGTTATTTTTCACTTACATTGTGAGAACGTTCCCATCAGTACACTTAGGTCTCCGTCATTACTTTTATTAGCCACGGAATATTCCGATGTGAGAAAGGGCCTTACTTTAATCACCCCCCTCAGACAAACATATTGGTTCAGCCTCCCTGCAGACTTTTCCTAATATAAATAGGCTCTGTATACATCCTTGTTCATAAATCTTTGAGCACTAAACATGGACTGCTTAAACTTGGGGGTTAATGTGGCCCCCTGGCTCCCATCATAAAGGAAATTGATTTTTACTTTCAAAGTCAATGGTGATTAAATGAACAGCGGTTGCCAGGCAACCTGTGAGCAGGGACTCAGGTGGAGGCCAGAGCGGACAGCAGCCCCCACCCCCACCCCTCCCTGGAACCCAGAGCCTCTCAGGCCTTGTGCCTTTAGGCAATGAGCACCTTCCCCCCACCAACTACCTGTCCCCACCCCAGCTTCCTGCAGCCCAACCTCCTGCCCCGACCACCCAGAGAAACAATCCTAATCGACTCTAATGGCTCGGCAAACATTTGCCAAGGACCCTGTAGGTGCCCAACTGCATTGGGTGGGGCTGCAGGGCTGGCCAGGTCAGAACCGAATCACAAGTACTCACAAAGTTTGGGTTTTAAAATTTGGAGCTGATGTCTTGCAGCGTCCATAGTGTAAATCAGTGGATTTTGATGTGTTTATTGTTTCTTTTGCTGCCTCAGTTTACTTGGTAGGTGGGACCCACTCCTATCAGGAATAGGATATCAAAAGGGCAGGTGTGAGGATGTGGGGTGAGGTCAGCATCTCCAAGGGGCAGGTGGAGTTTGGAAATGTCCCTGCACCCCCAGCCTAGGACTCTATGCCTTTGGGGTGCATCTTCGGCCAGGAGGAGCCACCAAGGGTGTTCTGGGCGGAGCAGAGGTAAACCTGTGACTTAGCACCTCTCCCTCTGGGATGTGGAAGAGTTGATTGGCGATTGACTGGCGGGATGGGGACCTGGCCAACAGCCGGCACCAATTTTTCAGTGGTGTGAGGGAGCCGCCTTGGAAGTGACCCTCCAGCCCCAGTGGGGCCTTCAGGTGACTGCAGCCCTGCTCAACATCTTGACTGTGTCAACCTCAGTACCAGAGAGAGGCTCTCTACAAGGAAAGATGTTTAATTGGGAGTAGAGCATCGTGGTGGGAACACACATGCCATATACTAAACTGTGCCTATTCAGAAGGGAAAGGAAGACTAAGGTTTTTTTCAAGGAAAAATGAGGAGGAGGATTATGTAATTGTTTTGGGATAGTTATCCTTGGCTAGAAGGATCAGTAACAAGGATGATGCCAGTCTGAGGTTGGGCAGGCAGTCGCTGGGCAGGCGTCCTTGCAGAAGTGTTTTCCGTGCAAGGTTGTGGTCTGTGTAGTCTTTGTCCATACCAGGCACACGAGTGTGGGAGGCCTCTCTGCACGGCCGTCCCTGGCTCTGTCTGTCAGGGTTTTCTTAGCATTAGTGACTCTGTTCTGATTCTGGCAACTTTCGAAACGGTAGCGCTTGACCACAGCCTCACGGTCTGGGCCAGGGCCACCCAGGGAAGCTACTGGGGATCCCTAACCCATAAAGGCTGTGATAATAGATGCTCAGTGTTGTTTTAAACCACTACATTTTGAGGTACAGCTGTGCCCCCTTTTCCGCAGTTTCACCTACTGCAGTTTCTGGTACTTGCGGTCAACAGCAATCTGGAAATATTGCATGGAAAATTCTAGAAATAAACAATTTATACATTTTAAATCGTGTGCTGTTCCAGTAGCAAGATGAAATCTCACCATTCCGTCCTGCCTGGGGTGCTGATCATCCCTGTGTCCAGCCCGCCTGTTAGTCACTTAGTAGCTGTCTCGGAGATGGGATTGAAAAACACAGCATGTATAGGTTTGGGTAGTAGCTGGCATTTCAGGCATCTCTGGGGGTCTTCGGGCTACTATAATTAGTTACACAGCAATAGGTAACTAATACTAATAGGATACACCCAGGGAAACTGGGATAGCCTGAGCACTGTAAGGATCTGGGTGATTCTGGAAAAATCTTTAAAACAAAGTTTTCTCGTTAGGACTCAAGCATGACACCCAGGAGACATTAGCCTGGGCCTGTTATCAGTGAGATCCTTTCAGTAACAAAGGACACAAGTGTAACTCAAAGGTGCTTAAGCAAATTTTACAAAGTAAGGGAGGCCTCGTCCTGTGATTAGAACATGCGACTTGGAAGGAGGGTGGGGCCGGCTCAGGCACAGCTGGTTTGGGTGGTCCCAATTCCGGGCTCCCAGGGTGGGCAAGGGGCTGGCTCACCAGGGCTCCAGCACCCCCAGGACGCTGAATAGGAAGGTGGGGGGCAGAAACACACCTCCAGGGTCCAGAGAGTAGACGGCGCCAACATACCAGCGGGCTGGTCCTCTGCTCATCCCTTAAATCTCAGTGTCCTCGAGCTTCTGTTCCCCACCCTCCACTCTCCCCAGCCCACCCCCTCCGTGTTCAACATTAGCCCAGGGGGCTCCTCCTGTGCCGTGCTCAGCTCCACCCAGCCGCTGGCCCTTGGCCCTGACCCTCACTGCAGCCAACGTCCCCCTCCACCCCCCCCAACCACCCCCTGCTAACAAGCCCTCAGGTCTGTCCACAGCTGTGGTTCTCACTGCCTCCACCCCTGCCCCCAGCTACAGCGGGTCTCCCTGCTGCCTGTCTCCCTCCCCTCCTCCACCCCCCAACATCTGCCCAACTCAGCTGTCTAAAACAGACACCTGTCTGAGCACCGATGGGTGACTAATCGCACCACCTCTACCTCCCAGGACCACCGTCAGCTCCTTCACGCTGCAGGCCCTGGCCCCAAACACGGCCCAGCCTGAACCTGCAGGCTCTGGCTTTGGGCAGAGGACCATGGTGGTAGGGCAGGATGCGGGGTAGGGGGTAGGATGCCGCAGAATCATTAACAGTTGATTTCTTCTTAAACAAAAAATGTCTGAAGCAAATGGCCAAATGTGAACGCGTATTCTTTTCTGTATTTAGGGACTGTTTCATGATTCTAAAATACATTTTCTAAACGTGGGGAGAGGAACAACCCTATGAAGTAGGTATTGTTGGTGTCCTCCCATAGGACACAGAGAGGCGAAGGTACTTGACCAGGGTCACACAGCAGATAGGAGGTGGAGCCGAGATTCCAACACCAGCAGCCTGGTCCCCACCCTGCTCTCATTGGGGGCGGGGGAGGCATCATTAGTCACAGGAAGGGGTGCAGGCAGGCTGCAGGTGGGGGGCAGAGTCAGGGAGGGAACTGGCATTTGTGGAGCACCAATGGGTGCCAGGAACCGGGTAGACGCTGTATCTATATCCATGTATAATCTTTGCAACAGTGCTCCCCACATAAGTGTTATTGGCCACATTTTTACACATTTAGAAAGTGAAGCTCAGGGAGGTCACATGACTTGGCCAGTGTCACACAGCTATGACGGATGAAGGCAGGACCTGAACCCCATGTCTGTCGGACTCTACAGCCTTTCAGCTCTGCACGCTGAGTCCCTGCAGGCTCGCTGGGGGGTCTTGGACTCAGGACCAGGTCTCTAGTCCACCAGAGGGGAGCAAAATGAGGACTTCATTAATTAGCCTGGCCCACAGTAGACTATGCCCTCCATTGTGTTGGGTGATAGACTTCTAGTAATACCACCTGAGATGATGGCCCTAGCCTTCGGGTTTCATCTTCGCAATTGTAGAATCAATCCGATCCTGGCTTACCTTTAGGTCAGAGCAGGACACCCCCTTTCAACCCACTCTCTGTAACCTACCTTGAAATGAACTTGAGATTGCAGTGAGTCCCGGTTCACGGTTCGCCCCCAGCCGGGCCAACGTAGGAATTTCTGCAGCCCAGCAGCTCAGAGCTCCTGATGGGGTGTGGCGGGGAGGGGCACTCTTCCCTCTCTGGGGCTAACTTCCTTGTTTCTCTGCTCAGCAACCACCCGCCCCAGCCTTCCCAGCTAATTAACAGCCCACTTTCTGTCAGGCCCTATTAGATTCAGGGAAGCCAAAACCCCAAGCAGCAGGAAGTCTGACTCGGCTCCAATTAAGAGAGGAAGTGGCTGACTCAGGGGGCAGAGGGGCGGAGGAGGGAGGGTGAGCAGAGCTGTTGGGGGACAGAGAGACATCAAAGGCCTCCCCAGCAGCCACACAGGACCAGTTCAACCATTCAATAATATTTAGTGAGCACCTACTGTGTGCATACTCCTGTGTTTGGCATGGCAGTAAACAGAACACACAAGGTCTGTGTCTTGTCCTCTAAGGACTGATGTTTAGATAAACAGATAGAAAACATCCTACTAGGGAGTGATAATTGCTATGAATAAAAATAATACCGAATTCAGCCTCCCCATTAGAGCCTCATGGAATTCTGAAGCCGCCTCCCATGTTCCAGTCTGATTTCCTCCTGTGGCTAAATCTCTTCCACTCCTCACGTGGACCATTCTTTGTTCTGGGACATGACTTGCTTAGCACAGTGCTGCCTGTTCTCGAATATTTGGTGTTATTACTTTACAGAAAAGGAGACTGAGGCACGCAGTGAGAGAGGGATGGAGCTGGGCTTGGAGACCAGGCCTCCCGGCTGCCATGGGCTCTCCAGGCTCGGGGAGGGGAGGCCGTGGCCCAGGGTGAAGCTCTAGGAGCCAGGCAGGGAGCCAGGGGCTCACACACCCTGGCCACACAGGCCACGTCACGGTACTGTCCTCTTTGTGCTGTCTACACCAGGGATCTGAGCATTCGTGGGGAGGGGCGCTGGGGGTCAGGGACGAGGCCCGGGACCTTCACACTTGGACAGAGCTGGCTGGGAATAGGTGAATTCAGGTGCTCAGGAGCATGCAGGTAAAATGTCCTCGTCTCAAAAGCCCAGCACTTATCAAACTGCTATCGACCGGCCCTCTTTCAGGTGACATCCCCGAATGCAAAGCAGACAGAAGAGCTGTTTGCTAAGTGGGACAGAATGGAAGTGGCCACACCAGCTCACTTCCAAACTTAGGGAGATACACAGAGTCCTCTGTCAGTGACCAGAGCCCCCAGGGCTGAAAGGAAATGCCCGGGTGCCAGGCCCTGCTCTGCCGCCAGCTCCTCCGGGGCTTGGCTTGTGCATCAGTTGGGATGAGCTAGGTTGTGCTGCGGGAACACACAAGGTCCCCGTATCTCACTGGCACAAAATGAGAGTTTATTTCTCAGCCCATTAAAAAACAATTATTGGCCGGGCGCGGCGGCTCACGCCTGTCATCCTAGCACTCTGGGAGGCCGAGGTGGGAGGATCGCTCGAGGTCAGGAGTTCGAGACCAGCCTGAGCAAGAGCGAGACCCCGTGTCTACTAAAAATAGAAAGAAATTAGCTGGACAACTAGAAATATACAGAAAAAATGAGCCGGGCATGGTGGCGCATGCCTGTAGTCCCAGCTACTCGGGAGGCTGAGACAGGAGGATCACTTGAGCCCAGGAGTTGGAGGTTGCTGTGAGCAAGGCTGACACCACAGCACTCTAGCCTGGGCGACAGAGCGAGACTTTGTCGCAAACAACAACGACAACAACAAACAATTATTGCTAGTCCAGGCAACTCTGGGGTCACTGTCGTCTCTGGGGGGCCCAGCACGCAAGCTGCTGCAACCGTCTGGCACTCCCATCTCGACACACCGCGCTGCAGGGCACCGGGGCAGGGAAGGAGTGGAGGGTGTCGCACACTGGCTCCTAACAGAAGCGCAACACATCACTCCTGCTCACATTGCATGTGCCAAAGAAAGTCACACGGTCACCCTTAATTCAGACATGTGTGACCAGGCAAGGGGCACTGGTATCCTTGGAGGATGACCACGTATACCTAGAAGTTGCTGGTGAACGCTAGAAATGCCAGTTGCAGTTTCAGGATCTGCAAGGTAGGCAAGATCATATCGACCATCATTCCTTCACTCATTCATGCATTCAACCCGCTCATTTTGGTTGCACGAGGTGCTGAGGGAACAGTGACATGGGATCGGAACTCAGGTGTCCCGACTCCTCAGCCAGGGCCTCACGCCCCTCCTGCGCGCGTGCTTTCCGCCAGCCTGGCTGGAGTCCTGGTCTAGTTTGGGTTCTCCCGAAAGCAGAGGCTGAGACAAGGACGGGGTGCAGGGAGTTCCTTGGAAGGTCATCCCAGGGGCCAGAGTGAGGGCACAGGGGTGAGAGGGGAAAGCAAGCTGGTCACCGACACGGGTACATGGAGCTTGATTCCACCGGGGACCCTCTGTGACATGCATCTGATCTTGATGATGGGCAGGCGGGGGGTGCGACCGTCCCCCCACTAGCTGTGGCCGTGAACTCCCCACACCTCGCTGGGGAGAGTTCTGCAGTGGACAAGCTGAGAGGCACGGAAAGCATGGGGACGGTCCACCAAGGCTGCAGCCGATGTCAGGGAGGTCCCCAGCGCAGAGCCAATGGCACCTACTACAGACGCCGAGGGAAAGCCGTGCCCGTCACGAGGCCACGTGGAAGCCCAGCGCAGACCAGCCCTGCACGGGCCAAACAACAGAGGCAGGACAGCTCACTCTGCCTCTCGGGACAGCTCTGCCTCTCGGGACAGCTGCTGAGCTATTTTCTTCTGACCTCCTTTCCCGGTTTGGAAGGAGGCAACTCCCCCGCAGGAAGTCAGAGAAAACAACAGAACTTTGGTACCAGTTGATCTGGGCGTGGGAACGGGATGGCAGGCGGCCACAGGTGCCCGGGGGGGGGGGGGGGGGGAGGCTTCTTGCCAGCTTGGGCACCAGCCACCCAGATGCCAGCAAGGTGGAGATGGGCCACACAAGGGCACGGAACTATGTCCCTCGGGGCACCTCCTGTGATCAGCCCGGCCACGACGCCTGGGAGATAGAGGACACCACCACCAGCCTCTCTGAGAACCTCTTCCGTGGCAAGCGGCAGGGCGGTGCAGGCAGAAGAGGCCCAGCCTTGGGAGCAGAGGTCTCGCGTTCAAGTTGTGACACCCACACTAAATACATGTCCCCTAAGGTCAGTGTAAAGACCAGAATTTTATTTTATTTTATTTGAGATGGGGTCTCACTGTCGCCCGTGTTAGAGTGCAATGGCATCATCGTAGCTCACTATGACCTCAAACTCCTGGGCTCAAACGACCCTCCTGCCTCAGTCTCCGAAAGTGCTGAGACTACAGCTGTGAGCCACTGAGCCCGGCCTTAAAGACCAGGATGTTTTGTGTGCAGTGCCCAGTTGGGAGGAGCAGCAATAGTGCTTGTCACCTGAGCTTCCCCAGCCAGTGGTAGGCTCAGTGTCCCACTACACAGACGGGACAGCTGAAATCCGAGTTGGTCACTTGCCCCAGGTCTTGCACCAGGCATCAAACTCCAGACTTGGGCCAGGCCTTCTGAGTCCCAGTTCAAAGCTCCTCTGATCTCATGCTTCTGGAACAAACCCAAAGGCAGCTTTCCAGGTGGGGCTCCCCCGGGAAGACCTGTGCACTCACGCCATGACTTCCCAAGCTGGAGAGGGGCAGGATGCAGGCAGGAAGGTAGGGTGACCATGTGACCATGTCAGCCATAGTCCTGGCAAACTGCAGACAGCTCATCGGATATCAGAGGGAAGCAGAGTGGACAGGTCAGGGCCAAAGTGTTTGGGAAGCCACAGGCTGTGACTCTAGTCTGAGTTCTGCACGTCCTCGGCTGGCCTTGGTTTCTCCCCAGGGCTAGTGTAGGCTGCCGGCAGTCAACCACCTGGTGGTCCACAAGTTATGAGAGGTCAGCGAGGGCGGGAAAGTCCGGCGAGGCTTCCAGGGGAGCAGCTGGGGGCAGCTGGGTGGGGAAGGGGAGGCCGCCCTGTCCCCAGAGGCTGTAGTGCAACTGTAACACATGGACACAGCCCACCCGGACCTTAGCAGTGGGGACCCTCCGGCTTGTTCCCCTAACCTCCATTGCCTTTGGGTGAGGAGTGTCCAGCTCAGATCCCCACAACAATCTCGCCTGGCTCTTGGCCTGACTTCTGTGTGCTCATGTATAAGGGCAGGGGTGTTGGGGGTGTGGGAAGGGGCTAGGGTTGGGGAAGGAGCCACGTGTCCCCCCTCCCCGTGTCTCTCAGAGACCTCGTCTGTTCTGGAGCCATTAGGTGGGTCAGGAGGGCAGGAAGCAGCTGCCCCCGTACCCCAGTCCTGAGTGTTTAACCCAGTCGGGCTGGGAGGCCTTGTGTGCAAGGCACAGGGTGTGGACAGGGACGCTGGAATCGGGGCGTGGGAGAGGAAGGGGTGGACTGGCAGCCCGGAGGGGAGTCTGAACTCTCAGATCCGGTTACAGCTGGGCCACTCCGGAATCAGTTGATGACAGGTATCTTCCCAGTGCCATTTCTGAGTGGGCAAAATCCTTACCCTTTCCCTGTCTCAGTCCCTCATTCTGTACAAGGGATAACAACGGTCCCTCCCGCAAAGGGATGTGACAAGGTAAATGAGTCAATACGTGTGCAGCGCTTAGAATTGTGTCTGGCACTTCACAGATTCTCACTAAGTGATAGTTGCCTTTGATAGTTGCTGTCGTTGCGACTATTATGATTAATATATCCATTCAAGCACAGGCCTTGTAGGTGCTCGGTGAGTGTTGAATGAATGACTGAAATAAGCGCAAGTGGATGGAAGGTTGGAAGTGGATGACATCAAAGATTGAAATAGACACTTGATTTGGTCTAATTAGTGATGATCTGGTGTCCATGGAAACTGAGGAATATTGAGACTCAAAACAGTTTTTCTCTGCATGGAACACACCAGGGTACACGTGGGGCCTCTGCACTTTGCACCCCACAAAGGGGGCAGGTTCTTCTCCAACCTTGTTCTCTCCCCACCAGACGGTGAATCCTCGGCGGCCGGCCCATGACTCATGGACGTTCGGAAGCCAAGTGTCTGAACAGTTGCCGGAACACAGCAGGCGCTCATCGCATTTGTTGAGCGAGTGAATGGATGAGCAAATGGATGGGTGTTGTCTGACTGACTCAGGAAACGGCAGGACTGAAGCTTCAGATAAAGGTCCTCATATTGGGTTGACACATCATCCATTGAGACAGGACTAGGCCCTGTTCCAGATCAGTTCAGAGTGGTGAAGCGCTTGGGCTTCAGGGTCAATCAAATCTGGGAGGAATATTGGCTCCGCCACTCCCCAGCCTTGTGAACCTGGCAACCTAGTCTCCTTCTCAGGCCTGAGCTGTGGCATCTACCGACTGGCCCTAGTGACATTTACTCCTCAGGGATGTTGTGCAGACAAGATGGTCCAGTGTGTGCAAATGCCCTTTCGCTCCCTGGGAAGGGAACTGCACCGTCTTCGTGGTAGATTCTATGAAGTGGGGATAATGACGTCCTCTCTTCTTTCGAGGAATTCAGAGGCACTCACAGGCTGTCATGCAGAGTTCTTTGTAAACTGTAGAGTGCTGTGCACATAAGAGGTTTCATGAGGATGGCTTGAGTAGCAAAGACTAGTAGGGAGGACTTGAACCCCGAGCCCTGCTGGGGCAGGCCTCCCAGCTGGGGGGATGGGACCCAGAAATGGAAAGACCCCAAAAACCTGGGGGGAATTTCCCCTGACTTGGGAGTCAGGTTGGCTGGGTTTGAGGCCTATCTCTGCCTCTGTCTGCCTTCTGTGACTTTGGATAAGTGACATACTTTTGTGAGGCCTCGAGGTTCTTGTCTGAGCAGTGGGGTGACAGTAAGTACTCCACAGGGTGGCAGTGGGATAACGGGGAGAAAGCCCACAGAGTGCCCGGCCCTGGCGGCAGTGGTGCTCAGTAAATGTGGCCGCCCATTTCTCTGCATCCTCATGCTCCTGCCTCTGCTTGTCTCTTCTCTGGGTTGCATGGTATAAGGAGAAAGTAAACTAGAAGGACAAGCCAGGGGAGGGGAACAGGGGTTGACCAAGCCTTACACAGCATGAGGCAGGGACCATTGTCACCCTTGTTTCATGGGCAGGTCACTGAGACCCAGCAGCACCAGGATGCACACCCTAGTGTCGCCATGCACAAAGCTCGTGTTCCGTCAGCCCCTCCAGGGGCTGCCCCAACTCTCAGGCCAAACACTGCGGAGACCTGGAGCTAGCACAGAACACAGGGACAGGAACCAAGTGTTTCTTGGGCCCAGCTTGGCACCCCCACCCCTACCCACCTCCTCCACTGACCCCTCGCCCTCCTCTCCTGGGCTGGGTGGCCCTGCCAGCCTCTGTAGGATGCTGGGAGGGGTGGGAATCACCAGGCTGGCCTGTGTCCTTCTCCATCACAGATAAAGCATCATTAGATAATTGCATTTGTCCCTTATCTCGCTAGCTAGCTCTTTATTACTTCCCTGGGGAGATCTGTAACCACCCGCCTCTGCAAATTAAGCCAGTCTCCCAGCTGCAAGAGCAGGCTGAGGGGCCGCTACCAGGGGAGGAGTGTGGAGTGGAGGGGAGATAACATCTTCAGGTGGCAGGGACACCCTGTCCCTCCGCTCAAAGTGTGCTGACAGGTTCTGGGTGACTCCTCAGAGCACAGCCAGTGCCTGGCAGAGAAAGCACTGGATCCGATCTTGCCATGGTCTCTGTGCTGGGCTTGCCCCGTGACCTCAGGACTAGCACTTAAGCTCCCTGGGTCCCAGGCTATGCACGGGCCAGAGAGGGACAATAAGCTTTCCCCGTGACAATCAAACCTGCCCAAGACTGAGAGGCATCGACAGCGCATGCCTGTATTCTCATGGCAGCCTCTTTAAAAAATAGCTTTATTGACATACATTTGCATGTATTTAAAGTGTACAATTTGGTAAGTTTGGACATATGTATCCACCCTTGAAGCCATCGCCACAATCACAACAGTGAACACACCCATCACCTCCCCACATTTCCTCTAGACCCTCTGGGATCCCTCCCTCCCTCCCCACCCCTCCCACCCTCATCCCCCGGCAACAACTGATCTGCTTTCAGTCACTGCAGATTCATTTGCATGTCCTAGAATTTTATATAAACAGAACTATACACTGTGTGCTCTTTTCGTCTCACTCCTATTTTGAGATTCATCCATGCTGTTGCATATAGCAATAGTTCATTTTTGGAGAGGCTGAGGTGGATAACTGCTTGAGACCAGGAGTTCGAGACCAGCCTGGGCAACATATCAAGACACCATCTCTACAAAAAATAGAAAAATTAGCCAGGTGCTGTGGCATGTGCCTGTAGTCCCAGCTACTTGGGAGGCCGAGGCAGACAGATGGCTTGAGCCCAGAAGTTTGATGCTGCAGTGAGCTATGATTGCATCACTGCACTCCAGCCTGGGCAACAGAGCAAGACCCTGTCTCAAAAAAAAAAAAAAAAAAGTTCATTTTTTAAAATTTCTAAGTAGTATCCCACTATATGGATACACCACAACTTTTTTATTCATTTCTATGTTGATAGATATTTGGGTTGTTTGCATTTTTGAGGTATTACAAATAAAGCTTCCAGAAATGAACATTCATGTACAAATGTTCAAATGCTTTCATTTCTCTTGAGTAAATACATAGGCGTGGAATGGCTGAGTCTTATGGTGGGTATTTGTTTCATTTTTAAAGAAACTGACAAACTCTTCTCCAAAATGACTGCACCATTTCACAAGCCCACTAGCAATGTTTAAGGCTTCGAGTTCCTCTATGTCTTCACAAACACTTGATACCATAACTCTTTTTAATTTTAAACATTCTAAGAAGTGTGTAGTGGTATCTCATTGTTTTAATTTCCATTCTCCTAATGACTAATGATGTTTAGCATCTTTTCTTGTGCTTATTTGTGTGCTAGTTTTTTAAAAAATATATTTTAACTCTGTAAGTAACACATACTTGTTTTCGAAAAGACCATTAAACATAAAGAGAAAAATTTTAACACCCATAAATCTACCACTTTAAACAACTACTATTAACAGAATGTATGATTTCAGACATTTTTCATGTATTAATATATAGGTACTTAGGAAATTATAGCATACATATTTTCTCCACTTAACTATCTACCATGAATATCTTACCATGTTGACAAAGTTCTTTCTTTTTTTTTTTTTTTGATGAAATGTTGTGTCCCAGACAAAGTTCTAAAGCATCAATCCAGATGGCTGTATGATATTCCATCGTGAATATGAATTAGCTGTATTAATTGATCCTCAGTAGTTGGACATCTGGATATTTTCCATTTGGGGGCTTTGCAAACAATGCCATGATAGACATCTTTCTATATTCGTATTTACATTCTTGCTGTCTGGGCCAGAAGGCATGCACATTTTAAGACTTTTAAATTCATATTGCCAACATGTTTTGGCTACTTTTAAAATCTGAGTATTTTAGCCTGGATGAGTGATATCAACACACTAACCACTCCCCTCTGTTTCACACACCAGATGAATATGTCAGTACTTTTCATTCATTCATTTATTTAGTCAATCGACTTTCTTCCCCACCATCATTATCATTCTCTTCATCTTTCTTCCTCCTCTTCCTCCAAGGATCTGGCTGGGGGGAGACTCCGCCTCCCTGGGAAGTGATCTCACTGCAGCTCAGAACACTCTGTGGCCTCCCCCAGGCAGTAGAAGGCACTAGAAGGCACTTCTCCCTGTGAGAAGAGGGGCCCTGCCTGTGCTCTTTATTGCTGGATCTCTGGCAGCAAACACCGGGCCTGGCATATATGGTGGGTGTACAAGTAAATAGTTGTTGAACTAATGAAAAAAAATGACGGAAACAACAAATGGTTGTTGAACTGAATACTCTTCTCTCAAACTTCTCTATTGGACAAGGAGCATAGTTCCAGTTGGCAAATGAGAAAACTAAGGCCCAATGACTTAAGAACTGTGCTCAATGTTGCACAGTGAACTCCACTCAGAGAGCACCCCGGTCCCCAGGCCCCTTTCCTGGGGCCAGGTTGTTTATCTTAGGAGGTGAGGCTGGCTTGGAGATCCCTGGAGTTTTCTGTATGCATCTTTTGTTCTTCCTTTCTGCTATCAGAGAGACTATGAGGGACACAAGGTGACCTCCCAAAGACCTTTTCAGCCCTATGATTCTGGGACAAATGCACAAGAGATTCAGATGTCACCCTTTGTAAAATTCTCTGGCCTCTCCATATCAGTATCCTGTGTCCACGTTGGCATTTATTATTTAATGGCATTCAGGAATAAGATCTCTTACTGGGATCCCAGGATGAGGTGGCTGAGTTGCCTGGGGAGGTCTGGGCTTAAGCTGCAGCTTCATCTAACCACTGGCCCCGAGCCCCTTGTCCTGGAGCTGGGCGCCAAGAGGGCCGAGTGGGGGAGGGGGTCGTGGGTTCTTCCAGGTCCTCTCATCAGGGGTGTGACAGCAGCTGAAGGCCTCCAAGGCCCTCCCAGCTGAGAGGCTCCCTGGTTTTGGGGCCAATTCAGCAGTCTTTGCTGTCCCCCAGACCCCCTACTAAGGCACAGATCTTCTCTAGAAGGTGTGGAAACCAACTCACTTTTTACACTTGGGACCAAATGCTTTTCATCATGTGACTTGCACCAGGAAAGCTGAGATGCTGTCAAAGTCACTTCCGTGTAAGAGCAGAGGAATGGGTGTTCTTCGGAGATGGGGGTGTGTCTCACAGGCAGAAGCCCTCCCACTGTTATTAGCATTGGAAGTAAGGGCATCCATGAGAAACTGCCTTTTGGCTTTGATGTAGGGAATGTCCTAGATTTGTTTTGAAGAGCTTGGGAGGAAGGGCTCGTGGAGATGTGGAAGACCAGGCCAGTGAATCAGGAGCCATCGTTTAAGCAAAGAAAGGACTCTCTGAGACAATCAAGTACAATTCTCTTCCATCATCACTTCCACCATTTTAAAAAAAGAAAATTGAGGCCCAGATAAGTGAATTGACCTATTCGAGGTCACTCAGTCAGTAAGAGGTAGAGCTGGGACAATGTCTGCAAAATGATGCAGAAAGGTGGCAATGCACTCTTCCATGGAGTAAGGAGGGTCCAAAAATCATAAAAATATCATTGTGAGGGACACGATGGAGTAGACATAGACTTCTCTACCCTCTAGTTACTCAGAAGTGGAAAATGTCCACCTATGGAAAATATGATAAAACTCCATGAATTTTTGAGAAACAAAGCCACGATTCTAATTATTCTGTCATGATCTAAATATTTCACAAGTTTAAACAGCTGGGACAAAAAGTAAGATATTAAAACTATGACCCCTGGGACCTGTTAAGAACCACCAACCAGAGCCCAGAATTCCGTGGCAGGAGGTGATATTTCAGGACCATGGACAGCAGCCCGAGAAACAACAGCATTTGATCTTGTTGCATCTGTGACTCTAAGCCCAGCACTGTGTTCTGCCCACGCAGGAGCAAACCCAGAGAGCATCACTTCAACTACTTGCCTTTATGTGAAGAGCCAGTGTGAGTACTATTCCCAGGGTGACACACAGATACGGGGTCCAGGAAGGACCCACACCCCTCAAACATCTCCCCAACCAATCTCCCACCTTGTGAAAAATTCCATTGTCCTCACATTTGGGTTAAGCTATTTTCACTTCCATGGGGAAAAATACAGGTAATGTTCTTATGATTGTACTGTCGGGGATGGCTTGAAGTAATGTCCTTCCCCTCAAAAGGCTTGAAATCTGGTTGAGCAGATAAAAGATTTGCATACAAGTTTACCAAGCAAAGACTAATCATATCAGGTAATAGTCAAGTAGTGGTGCCGATGGTGAGGGCTGGACAGGACTGGGCAAAAATATTCCCTGTGGTGGAAGGATTGAGTGGAGTTGAACTGAGCCTTAAGTTTGGGGGAGAAAAGTAAGCAAGAGGAGAAGGCATTCTTGGCAGGGACATGTGACAAAGGTGTGGTGTCAGGAATGTGTATGACATGTGCACATGCCACAGGGAGGTGGGAAGTGTCAGGATGGTCATTAGACCAATATGGCTGAGACAGAGTTACTGATGGGGGCAAGGGGTGGAATGATAAGACAGAAAGGTTGGAAATTCCTAGTTTTCCTGGAAGATAAAACCGTGGCAGACCCTCACATTCTCATCTTAGATCCTTCCTCCCAGATAATACCTCCTCATCTCTGTGGGAGGTGCCCCGTCACCCCACCTGCATGGCTGCCCCATGCTGCAGAGCAAGTGACTGCTAATGCCTAACATGTGCGCCTCCTGCTGGGGGGGAGGGGGGAGATGAGCTGTGACCACAGGGATGAAGCGCTGATAATGGGGTTCACACGGAGAAGGAAGAGAAGAAGGCTTCTGAGGCAAGCAAACGAAGCTAAGGGCGCCACGTGGGCACATGGACTTACATGGGTCGGGTCCACATGGTTCTGGACTCTCTGCTGGCCCTGCAGGGTGGGGAGGCATGAAGGGAAACAGGCGACCCAGACTGCTCAGTCTCTGAGCTGCGGGGCTGAGGGGTGACGTGGGGAACAAACAGCCTGTCCTTCAGGGGAGATGGCTGCTCAGCTAATCAGTTCTGGAACATCATCTGGCAGGAGATGGGGCCGTAAGCACTGCCTTGCAGGACCCACCATCTGGGGGCTCCCTGTGCACCCCCTCTCTAGGCCAGAGCTCCCCAAGGACCTGGCTGCCTGTGCACCTGACCCCCATCTGGGCTGCCCGGGGAGGGGCAGGGCCTGGGCGCTGGTGTCATTGGCTCACCTCCCACCCCTCAGTGGAGACAGAATCAGCACCCTTCAGCTCACCAGGGGCCCCCAATATCTCTTTTCCAGGGGTCTCTTTTGCAGGGCACTAGATGCAGCCATGAGGAACTCAGTCACTCTGGGCATCAGAGATACCCAGTCATCTGAAGGATGACCCAAAGTTACTAGGACAACAGGCAGGTGCTGACATGGACTCTGCACTCACTCCAGCCTGGCCGCTGAGAACACCCTATGCAGAATAACTCCGTGAGTCCTCCCCAGGGCCCTGGGAGGCAGGTGGTGTCACCAACAGCCCATCTTACAGATGAGGAAACTGAGGCTCTCCTAGAAGCTGAGTTGCCTGGTCCTGCCAATGCTAAGCTTGAAGGACGTGGCTCAGTTAGTTGGTCGACTGCCAAATGGGAGAATGTGAACGAAGCGCTCCACCAGAGGACAGAGTCTGAGGGACAGAGGGAAAGGAAGAGCCAGGATAGCCACCTGGGGATGGGGAGTGGGGACAACCGCAGGTGCTAAGCACCCTTGCGGGCCAGAAGCGGGCCACAGCTTTCCCTCCTACCATCAGCTCCCCTGAGCCGGCCCTGACGCAGTGGCGCCGGACAGTGTTGGTGACACTGAATTCTCTCGGGTAGAGCCACAGAAATCACACAAGGGGTTATGCTGGCTGTTTTGTAGAAGAGGAAACAGACGCTCGAAAAAGTTAAGTAACTTCTGAAGGCCACCGAGTGGAAAGTAGGCAGAGCCAGGGTTTAATCCAGCCCGTCCTGCCACTCTAAGCCACTGCTGCCAGCTGGCGAGGAGCTCTGGGGACCAGGATCACCTTGAAGTCACTTGAAGACTCCTCCCTGGGAGACCCTACAAGTCAACCTCTTTGAAGCCTATAGAGTTGTAGGTTTGGGGCCTGGGCAAGGGGTCCTCCCTCCCTCAGAGACCTGGCTACCCGGGCCCGCCTGAGAACCCCTCGCTGCTCTGGCCCTGACCCTAGGGTAGGGCTGCCTCCCACCCGCCTCCCCGCCACGGCCTCGGCCAAGCGGTCAGACCTGGGCCTCCTATTATCCTCCGCCCTAGACCCGGCTCTCCCCTCGTCTCTCCCGAGCCCTGCAGCTCCCACGTTCCCACGTTCTGGCCTCCTGGGCATGACTCTGGAGTCTGCGCGTCGCTGAGCAGTTCTCGGCCAGCACCTTCTTTACGGAGCCTCCTTGGCAGACCCACCTCCCAGGTGACCTCCCCTGGAGTGTGGGGGTTTCCGACCCTGCGGTGTTGCCCTAGAAGACACCAGGCTCGTGAGGGAGGTGGCCCTGTGGGCCCCAGTGGAATACGGCCCTGGGAAGGAGGGAAGGCACATGGAGGACTTCTTGCCTCTCGGTTTGGGCTAAGCCTGGTGCTTCCTGCCGGCCTGCTGCGCCCCAAGCGGGCCAGCCTCGGTGTCCAGGGCTCGGTGCACGCGGAGCCCCCTATCCCACCCTCCTGGGCTGGGGCCCACCAAAGCCCTCACACACCCACTGAGGAGGCCTGCAAACCGCTTTATTAGATTAAAGCAAACATCTGCTGAAGAAGAAAAGTAAAACCTTAATTGGAGGCCCCGGGGATGTTTGCAGAGACAGATGGGAGAGGATCTAATGAAATCACCTCGTCCGGGCCTCTGTGCAGACCTCGCAGATAAAGCGACATTGCCAGGCAACCGGGCTTTTCACCTGGAGGCCTGATAAGGGGCTTGGGGGAGCTGTGTGCTTGGAAAATATGACTTTGTAAGTAGGGACGAGGCGTGTTGACTCTGCTGCCCAGCGCCTGGGCTCCCCGTCAGATAAGCAGCTGCCACTTTCCCTGAGTGAGGCAGGAAGCCACTCCCAAGGCCCCCTGGTAGGGACTACGCATGTGGACATGTCCTGAGCCCCAGCCAGAGAGACAGCTTAGTCGCCCCCTGGAATCCGGTGCCCACCAGAGCACAAGACATTTCTGGCCACCAGAGGCTGCTGGTGACAATGGTCTCTCTTCTCCTCCCCCTGACTCTGGTTCAGGGGCCCTGGGATGGAGTAGCGTGTAGAGCTAGATCTGATGCGCATGGCTGTGCAATGCTTCGCAACACCCGACGCCTCTCACCCTCTCTACCCATCTTCTCCCGGTGACCCCGCTTCCCTCGGAGTGAAAGCCAAAGTCCCCACCAAAGCCCACAAGGCCCCGGCCCCACACTGCCCATCTCCCGCCACCCACGCCTCACTCTCTTCCAGCCACCTTGGCCTTCTTGCTCGACCTCAAACCTGCCAGGTAAGCTCCTTCCCCAGGGCCTTTGCACTGGCTGCCCATTCTGCTTGGAATGTTCGTCCTCCATATACTCCCATGGCTTCCTCCCTCCCTAAAGCGATCATCTCAAAGAGGCCCATCCCTCCCAGCCTGGTATTCCACAGCTGTTGCCAGCACCTAGCCCACTGTGAGCGCACGTATTACTGTGCTTACTGTTCAGCCTGTCTCCTCAGCCTAGAGTTCCAGCTCCAAGAAGGAAGGGGCCTTTGCTCTTTTCTTCTCCAGCATATTCCAAGAATAGA
This sequence comes from Mirza zaza, assembly GCA_008750895.1. Classification (NCBI taxonomy): domain Eukaryota; kingdom Metazoa; phylum Chordata; class Mammalia; order Primates; family Cheirogaleidae; genus Mirza; species Mirza zaza. The sequence continues at coordinate 101,799 of VSMD01070158.1, forward strand.
ACAGAGGCAGGACCACAGTAGGTGCTCAATAAATGTTAGTGGAATGCCTCCCTTTCCCAGCCCCCAAAACAGCTGCAGTAGAACTGGTGAAAAAGAGGCTGGGTCCAGAGAGGGCAGAGTGTGGCAGTGGCCAGAATGTCCCACGCAAGGTGCTGAGCAGGTACTCCTGGGGACAGCCCCACCACAGGGGACAGGCAGGGAAAGGCAGCCTTGTTCAGGAAGGAAGACCCAAGGCTGGGCACCACGCAGAGCTTTGCTCTCACCCCAGCCCTGCTATTGATTTGCTGTGTGCCTTGGGACAAGGCCCTATCTGTCTCTGAGTCTCAATTTCCTCTTTTGTCAGACAATATTAGCATCTTTATCTAAAAACAATAAACTTCCACATTATAGCTTTGGGGACCTACAGCCTGACGTGAAATCCTGCCTCTGCCACTTATTAGCTGTGGGGGTCAGGCCATATAGGCACCTTCTCGGAGCCTCTACCTTTACTTGTAAATGACATAATGATAGACACCGCATCACACGTGAGCCTTTTTGCATGTCCTGCCTGTTTTGCTCTTCACACACTTGTGGTGCAGCTGCTCACACTGTTCCCCCTTGGGGAATGATGGGAGAGCAGCAAGCCCGGGCTCTCCCCATCCTCATTCTGTCGCCGCAGCTTGGCTGATGGAAGGCTGTGTGCATTTTCCTTGCCTGGTGCACTCTGGCCTTGGCTGGTGCTCATCAACTGGGCTTCAACCTTGGCGTTGCAATGACAAGACACTTCCTAGGTAGGACAGGCGTCTACCGCCCTCTACATTAGTGCAAAGAACAATCAAGCCCCTGAATCGGGGATGGAGGAGAAACCCGTCAGGACCTGAGAAGGGACAGGGCCTGAAGGGCACTGAGCTGCAGGTGGCTGCAGGACCAAGGACCATTTGAGGGATGGGGACACTGTCGGGCCGCCCACACCCCAGACGCAGAGCCAGTGTTAGTCGGCCTCTTAGCCTGGGTTCCCTGGAAGGGTCTGAGTGTACGTGGCCTACCAGGGATCCCTGGTACAGCGGGGGCGGAGGGGGGGAAGAAAGTGAGGGTGGAGGGTGGAGGTGGGGAAAGGAAGACAATGTGTGCGCTGTCAGTTGAGTGCTGCCAATGGAGTGCGTGCTCTCAGTAAAGTGAGTGCTATTCATAAAGCGTGTGCTGTTGATACAGTGTGTGCTATTGATAAATTGCATGCTATTGATAAAGTGTGTGCTATTCATAAAGTATGTGCTGTTGATAGAGTGTGTGCTGTTGATAAAGCATGTGCTATTCATAAAGTGTGTGCTATTGAGCCAAACACCACTGTGAGAAATGGAGCTTAATCCCTCAGGGAACTGCTGGGAAATGGTACAAAAACACCCGCTTCACAATGATCCCACCCAGGGGTATTTATAAATGAATGCCTGAGATCACTGGCTGACCGCTGGTCCTGGGGGTAATTCCCTGAGCTTTCAACTTCTTGCAGCCTCTGGGTTTCTGTAAAAGACTCTGGGCATGCAAGGGCAGGTCTTGGCAGTAGGAGGTTGGTCAGGACCCTGAAAGAACTGGGACACGTGGGCAGGGCTCTGACTGCAGCTGGCAGGGTCAGACTCGGGCCAGGCTTGGGAGGAGCAGCTGGGGGCTCTGGCCTGCTCTGAACCTGAAGCTCCCCACTGGGGAGGGGGCCACCTCTAAGGACTCTCTCGGTACCAGCATTCTGGGGGCTGCACATCTGTGAGAACCACCTCTGGATTCAGGGAGACCAGCTCGGCGGGAGCTCAGTCCCTGGAGTGCTCCCAGGTGTGCACGAGCTCTGCCCCCTGCTCTCCGGCCTGCAGGCTAGACCACAGCCATCTTCCTGCAGTCAACGTCCCCACACAGTAGGGAGTGACTTTTTTATGGTGGTGAGCTATACATAGCATAAAATTTGCTGTCTTAATCATTTTTATGTGCACAGTTCAGTGGCATTAAGTCCATTCACATTGCTGAGCAACCGTCACCACCATCCACCTCCAGAACTTTTCCATCTTCCCAAACTCTGTACCCATTAAGCACTAACTCACCATGTCCCCCTCCCCTGGCCTTTGGCAACGAGTGTTCTGTGTACTGTCTGTATGAACGTGACTAGAGGGTGATTTTTAAAAAGCATCTCAGGACCAAATCTGCCTCCTGTCCCCTCCCCCTCCCTCCCCCAGGTTGGCGCTTGCACCCCGGAGTCAGGGGTAGTGCTGTGGCTACCAGCCCCACACCTCTGTCGTTCATTTATGAAATAGAAATGCTACAGAGCTTTGTGTATAAGATTTTTTAAAAATATATAATAGCAAAAGCAGAACAAAACAAATGTCAGGAAATCTATCTGTAAATTAAACACTAAAGTGTGGTGGACCACTATACTTGCAACAGGGGTAGATATTGATGATACGATGCTAGAAAGGAAGCATGTTCCAAACGTGCACAGGTTCACAATGACCCCAACTCATAAGGGCCTGGGGCACTTACTTTCCAGTGCTCGGCTAGAGCCCTTTGTTGAGAACTGTCCTCTACTGAACGGGGCGGCCTTAACAAAGTCTACAGAATAGATGCTTTAAAATTACCACAGCTTATCTTTGGGTAGCGTTAGTATAGGTAATTTTCCTGTATTTCTCAAGTTTTTGACATGAAATATGTGTTACTCGTCTGTTGTATTCTCCAGGTCCTTTTCACTCTACCTCTTTGCTGTTCCTTGAACTTGCCAGATGTTCCTGCCTCTGGGCATTTGCACTTGCCTAACCCTCTGCCTGGAGCTCTCTTCCACTAGATACATGCTGGCCCACTCCCTCCCCAACTTCAAATGTCTCCTCCTTGGTGAGGCCTCCTCAGTTCCACCCTAGTGAGATAGAACCCCATCCCTCTCCCAGCACCTCTCCTTCCCTCCCCTGCTTTATTTTTGTCCATAGCATTTGTTGCCACCTGACATGCTGTACGTGTTACTTCTTTACTTATTCATTGTCTGTCTTTACCCTCTAGAATGTAGGGCCTTTGTCTGTTTTGTTTACTGCTCAGCACCTAAAACAGCTGAGTACTGTTCTCTGTACATAGTAGGTACTCTAGGATGTTCTAAGAGTACCTACACAGTAGGTGCTTAATAAATGGTTGTTGGTGCCAGATGCGGTAGCTCACACTTGCAATCCCAGAACATTAGGAGGCCAAGGATCTCTTGAGGATTGCTTGAGGCCAGGAGTTCAAGACCAGCCTGGGCAACATAGTGAGACTCCATCTCTATAAAAAATTTAAAAATTAGCCAGGTGTGGTGGCTTATGCCTGTAGTCGCAGCTACTCAGGAGGCTGAGGTGGGAGGATTGCTTGAGCTCAGGAGTTTGTCACTACAGTGAGCTATGATCACATCATGGCCCTCCAGCCTGGACAACAGAGTGAGACCTGTCTCTAAGAAAATACTAAGAAGAAACCAATGGTTGTTGAATGAATGAGTAAATGCATGAATGGGGCCATTCCAGTCTTCTTTGAGCTCCTACCAGGTTCTCATTTAGGGACAGGAGGGGGCACAGTGTGGGACAGGAAGTAGAAAGCAGCAGCAGATGGGGTGGTAGGCAGGAAGAAGGAAGACCCCTGGATGATGCCAGCCAATGACAAGCCATCATCAAGACACCAGATTCACTATGGCACTGGGGTCAGGTGGCAGAGGGTTTCTGATTCGGCCCCAGGGTGAGAGCAGCAGTGTGTCTAGAGCATCCAGGGCCCAGGGCAGAGGGAATTCAACCAGGAGACTCATCTTCACACAAAACATCCAGGGTTTGAGAACTCTCCAGAAGAGACAGGTTGCCAATGGGAAGAAGGTGATCCTAAGGGCCTAATGGGTAGATATTTACAAGGACTCCTCTTTTGGCTTGATATAAGAACTGGCCCCGGCTCCTCCCTCACCACCCTCATGAGAACTATCCAAGGGGTTGAACTTCCTGGCGAAGGTGAGTTTGCTGTCTGGATGCCTGCAGAGTCCGGGATTCCCTCACCCATGGCTTGAACTTTCAATCAATGCTTTCAAAAGCTACTCATTAAGTGTGCATCCTTGTTCAGCACTGTGAAAGCAATGACGACTTAACATTGTTTAAATAAATACACATACAGCGATAAAGTGTAAAGGCACAAAACTGGGCTGCCAGAGAGAAGGCCTCTCTAGGGCCTCCCTGATACCAGAGGGAGCCCTGAATGAGGAGCATGTCTCCAGCCTGGGATCTGGGAAAATGCACGGGGCACAGTAGACCTCAGGGGCATGGCACAGGGCGCTGGGGCTGGCAGGGACCTGGGTGCACACTGGAGGAACGCGAGGCCCACAGGCGGGGAGTGACTTGCCCGTGGACACACAGCAAATCGGTGCAGCCGTCGAGGGGTGGAGGATCAGCCGAGCCTCCCCGCACCCCTACCCCAGGCCAGATCCGCCAGCTATGAGCCCTGAAGGCCAGAGGCAGCGAGAGGTGAAGCCGGAGGTGGAGAGAGCCCGAGCTGGACCCCTAGGGGGTGGGAAAAGGGGACAGGGGGCGGTACCGCTGACGTCATTTCCGGAGTCGGGGGTATATAAGCGGGGCGCACGAGCGCTGCTGCTACTGCAGTACACGAGCCGAGGGCAGAGGCTTGTGGCGGACGGACGGACGGACGCCGAGCCACTGCTCCCCTCACCCCCGCGCCCGCGCCGCCGCAGCCCGCCCCCCGGCCGCCGGTCCAGCCGCCCCGCGCCCGGAGCCTCGGTGCCCGGCCCCACTCCGCCAGCTGCTCGGCGCCCCGGGTTCGCCATGCGCTCCGCCGCTGTCCTGGCGCTCCTGCTCTGCGCCGGGCAAGGTGAGCGAGCGCGGGGGCTCGAGGAGAGGGTCCCCGGGCGCCCCTGCCCGCCCTGCCTGCTCTCGTCCTGCCTGCCCTGAGGTCCGGGCACCACCGCGCAGCGCCACGCGCCCCTCCACACGTCCCCGCGGGCGCGGCGAGTTTCAGCACCGCGGACAGCGCCTCCGCCTCCCACCCGACTCCGGAACCCGGCCTCCGCCCAGGACCCGCGGGACGCTTGGGCCGGACTCCCAAGCCCGCGGGGCCGGGCCCCCTCGCGCCCCCACCCCTAGTCTGGGCTTGGCGCCTCGCTGCATCGGGGCCAGCGCGGGTCCGCGCGGTGGCCGGCCAAGGTCACTGGGGGGAGGTGGGAGGGACTGCTCGCTCCCCCTGTCCGCTTTCTCCCTCCTCCATCCCCCCACTCTCCCTGTCTTTCAGCCCTTGCTTCTCCTCTCTCCCTCATGTCTCCCTCCCTCACCTCTCACAGCCCCCTATCTCTTTCCCCCACCTCTGGGGTCTCTGTCCCTCCCCCTACAAAGTCCCCCACCCTAATCCCACTGCTGCCCTTGGCCTTGTTTTCATAGCACTTTCCCCTCCAGAGCACACCTCCTCCCCTGCAGGAGCCTTCCCAAGGGGAGGGAGGGCCTCCCAGTGCAGCCTCTGGGGGCCATGCCCCGGGGGCAGCAGCCAGGCAAGGGAAACAAAATCAGCCCCAGCCAGCCTTTTGGGTGGGGGCAGTTTATGGGGGAAGCGTTGGGTGCAGGGGCCCCAGTGAGCCCAGCCAGCCAGGACTGGGCTGCCCTTGGAGCAGAGGAGTGACTCCAGTGCTCTTTCTTTCTCCCTAGTCACTGCCCTCCCTGTGAACAGCCCTCTGAATAAAGGGGACACCGAGGTAAGAGGGGTGCTGGGGTTGAGGGGTAGGAGGCTCCAGTGGACACCTCACAGCAGTTCTTGGGCAGCTGCAGGAGTGAGTTTGGCATGAAGCCAAGAGCCAGCACTGCGGCTGCTGAGCCTGGGGACAGCTTGCAAAAGAAGATATCAAAGATTGCTTACTTTCCCTGCCATCCCGCTGTGGGGACTTCCCCAGCTTCCTCTGAGCTGCCTGTGCAGCCCAAAGGGCCACTGTCTTACCCGCTGGGTGGAGGTGGCAGGCCCGCTTGCTGTCTTAAACACTGAATCCAGTAGGCCCGCCATGGGTGGTGGGGGCAGCTTCTCTGTGGTTGTCTTTGTCCACAGACCTGTGAGAATAGCCTTCACCTTCCCGGCTGGGGCCTCCCCCTTCCCTCTTCCTCTCCCCACAGGTGTGCCAGCAACACCCCCAGGTACTCCAGCCCTAGCTCTCCTAAAGAGCCACAATGAAAACATACTTTTTTCTCTTTTGTGAGTCAGCGTCTCACTCTGTTGCCCAGGCCAGAGTACAGTGGCATCATGATAGCTCACTGCAGCTTCAAACTCCTGGGCTCAGATGATCCTCCTGCCTCAGCCTCCTGAGTAGCTGGGGCTATAGGCATGTACCACCATTCCTGGCTAATTTTTTCTATTTTTTTTTTTTAGAGATGAGGTTTTGCTATGTTGACCAGGCTGGTCTTGAACTCTTGGCCTTAAGTGATCCTCCTGCATTGGGCTCCCAAAGTGCTAGGATTACAAGCATGAGGCACCACACCTGGCCTGAAAACATTCTTGAGCATGCTCCTGCACCCAGGGTCCCAGCTGGAATGGTGGTGGAGGTCACATGGGAAAGGGCCTTATGAAACACTGGGAAGGGTTTCTTTAGCAGCATGAGACACTCCATGCTGTGCGTGTACTTGGAATTCATTCATGATGGAGCTGGAGCTGTTTTTGCAGGCTTTGGTGCTCATATAAACTTCCACTTGGGGATCAGGGAAATTTCTATTTTCTACCTTTCCAGGAGCTATTTTCTTCTAGTAGAGGCTACAGTTAAAACCCAAAGTATCAAAGAGATTTCAGCCTCAATTTGCTTAATTACATTTCCTATTTTTTAGTTGCATATAGAGCAGAATTTAAACCTTTACCATTCATTTTAGCTGTGCAACCTTGGGAAAAATTCCTTAACTTCCCTGAGCTTCCCCTTTCCCTCCTTTCCCTCAAGAGGAAGAGTAAAGAGTGGGAATCATGACTCTGCAGTGCTTGGCACATAATTGGTCCTCGGTAAATGGGCACCATTATTCCTAGAGCTTCCCTTCTTGATCTCCCCATCCTTTACAGGATCCCTCCCCAGTTCCTGTCTTCTGGAGTCTGCCCCCATGGACAGGTGGTTACCTGACAGGCAAGGTCTTGGGTTGCAGGGAGATATAGAGAATAGGCTGCTGGACCCTCTGCCAGGTCCCTTATGGGAGACACTCTGGTCACCATATTCTGCCCAGCAGTCTTGGGCCAGGGGCACCAGAGCAGCTGATTAAGACCCGAATGCTCCATCTGAAGCTGTTGTGACTACACACACATACTGTGGAGCACTTGCCAGTTTGCCATCCTGCATCCTTGGACCGGTTGCCTTGGCATCTCTTAGACACAGCCTTCCACCCCCACGCTCCCCGCCAGCATTGCCTGATGCCTGTCTGACACCTCCTGCTCCTCTACCCGGGCTATTGAAGCAGGTCTGGAGTTGTGACTCCCTCTCTGGGGGTGTTGACACTTCACGCTGGAAAAGACTATTTTTCCATCTGTGCCTTATTACCCTGGGAGGGCAGCGGGGAGGGTGTCCTTACTCCCATTTTACAAATGAGGAAACTGAAGCTCAGAGAGGTTAAGTCCCTTGTCCAAGATCACACAGCTAGTATACCACACTACAGTTGGTACTATCATCAAAGATCACTCATTTATCAGGTAGTTATCTGCAGCACCTTGATGGGCAGTGGATCTGATTTTCAGAGGTATGGCCGCAGTTGGCCTGGGGTGGGCACCCAGATGTAGCCAGTTTGTGCTCACATCTAGCCAGGGGGGTCATCCCACGAGTCAATAAGGAGCCAGAATATGAAGCTGTGACTCTTTGCATGTGACAACACCATGGGTGTTGAGAGACAGGTCCTGTTTCCACAAAGGGAAGTGCCAGGGAAAGTCTTTTTCTCCTCAGGGCAGTCCAGAAGGACTTCCTGGAGAAGCTGACCTTTGGCCATCTTTAAGACCAAAGCACAGTTTAAAGACATCCTTTTAGTGCCCAGGAGCAGCTTCCTCGTACTTAGAGAAATAGCATTTGGGGATGAGAAGATACCGGGTACCCACCCCGACACCCCCCTCTCAGCACGATCCACCTTAGAGGGGTGCCTGCTGGCCATGTGATTGGAGTGCCTGGCACATGGTAGGCACCATACAAGGGTTTTCTATTATCGCTGCTATTACTGAGAAAGCTATATACTAAAAAAGCAGAGCTGTGCCCCTGAGCCAGGCATCCACTAAAAGCAAATGCCTTGTGTCCTCGTTAGAAATTTGCCCTCGAACCTCCAGGGGCTGAGCCCGATGCCCAAACCAGCCCCAACCTACCCCGACTCTCTTTCCAGGTGATGAAGTGCATCGTTGAGGTCATCTCTGACACGCTCTCCAAGCCCAGCCCCATGCCTGTCAGCCAGGAGTGTTTCGAGACACTCCGAGGAGGTATGAGCCACATGCTGGGGCAGGGGGCTGGTGCCTGCTGGGCTGGGGGGCTGGGAGATGGGTGTGTGGCTTTTGATGGAATTAATGATTTAAATCAACAATCACTGACCGAGTGCCTGCCTTGGCCAGGCACTGTGCTGGGGCCTGAGGGGTGTAGGGAGACGAAGGGGTGACAACTCCTGTGCTTACACACTGGCAGAGGGGACACATGTGGACATAATTAACTAGAATCTGGGCAGAACCAAGCCAGGACTGGAACATCGAGCCACCAGACTGTGAGCTCCCCGTGGACAAAGACTTTGGGTGCTATATCCCCAGTGCCTAGGCAGCCTCTGGCACCTGGCAGAGCCTCTAGATAGGGGACAAAATCTTTCCAGCCAGCCAGTCAAGCTTCGACTAGCTGTCGCATGGAGCCAGTAGCATTTGGGGTGTGCTTAAAAAGAAACATTGCAAATCAATAGGTAAAAAAAGGAAGAAAGGGCCCTCCAGGCAGAGTAGACAGTGTGAGCATGGCGTGGAGATGGGAACATGCGCCGTGTTTGGGGGACCTTCCTCTTCCTCAGGGGGCTGCCCCAGCTGGGCTGAGGTCTGGGTGTTGGGACGGCGGCTGACCTTTCCCATGTAGTAGACAACTGATTGACACCTTGGAAAAGAGGTAATTTAAGAAGTGTTAACTCTAGACCCAATCTTGCTGCCGCCACCTGGTTTTGAGTTTCCAGAGTAAATTCCTTGTGCTCAGCTGAAAATATTGATGCTAATCTTTATCTCGGCTGTTCTCCGGAACCACCCATGACCACTATCCTTCCGCAGACGAACGCATCCTTTCCATCCTGCGGCACCAGAATCTACTGAAGGAGCTCCAAGACCTCGCTCTCCAAGGTATTTTCCAGCCGCTGCACCTGATTCTGGGTAATTCCAGTAACTGAGAGTCAGGAAACCAGGTGGAAGGTCAAGTAAGGGCCTTGCTGGCGCTGTTATTTCCTTTCAGTTACAGAGTGGAAAAGTGGCATGCTACCTGGTTTCACCTGTCATTGATATTGTTAAAGAGATCAAGGCCCAGAGAGGTTGAGTGACTTGCCCAGGGTCACACAGTTAACAGGGACATGGGAGATGCAGCTCCCCAGTACCCCACAGCCTCTAGCATTCAGCCATTTCAGGGAAGCACTTCCAAGACTAGCATGCGGACGGGATTCCTTTCCTCTGTGAACGGAAAAGTGAGTTGACCACAGGGAGAGAGGAGGGGCCCTTTTCCCTGGGTCTTGCCTGCCCCTAAACACCAAAGCACAGACTTTCGATGTGCTTCAGAGTGAGGTACGTTTTCCCCAAGAGATGAAGGAAATCCACGGTGCTGTCGGGAGTGCAGTGAACTTAGAGGTAGTGAGCTCCTTGTCACTGGTGGCAGTCAAGCCGAGCCTGAGCAGCTTGCTGGCTGGAGGGTTAGGTTGCTGTCACCCCACAGTTGGCGGCCACTCTGCCCAGCCCGCAGCCCCTTCCAGTCTTGACGTAAGGTACAGGCTGCTCTGGCAAATTGGGAAACCGGGGTGCTGGCCCTGCGCCTGCCCCCCGCTGACCCTTGGGGGCGGTGGCGGTGTGGACGGGGTGGTGCCATTGGTGCCCTCGGGTCTGTCCCTGACCTGTGTCTCTGGCACGAGTCCTTCCTCGTCTGCTTCCCCACGAAGTGACAGCCCAACTTCAGGGCTGGGCTGGACTGGGGGCACGAAGGCCACTCCGGCTCCGGGAAGGGCCCCGCTCTGAGGAACAGAGATGTGGGGAGGAGGTGCGTGAAAATAGCCACAGAAATGGGATCCCTGTGGCCGTTCTTCCCTCCCTTCCCACCAGGCAGCCTGGCGGCGCATGCCCCTCCCGTGGCTGTGGGGGTGCGCGGAGCTGGGCAGAGCTGGGGCTATTATTACCCGGGTTTTTAATGTCGTCATCATCCACCCTGGGCTGGTGTTTTTTTTTAAACTAAGCATTAAATATTTTATTTCAATATGATAATTTTAAAATTAAATATTGAATGACTAACTTATTACATTTAAATAATTAAATATCATGCCAACAGATTGTTATAGGGGCATGTGTCCTGAGATGTCTGTATGCAGACACACGTGTGTGTGTATCCAATATGTGCATATATTGCTGCTTTCGATGTAAAGAGTACGGACGTGTTTCTGTCCGTCCGTGTACCCATCCGCTCCCTCCTGGGCTCCCATGACATCTTCCGCAGACCTGTCTCGGCACTCACCGTGCAGCAACCTTGTTTTAGAAATGAACAACCCAAGCTTGGAAAGCCCCAGTTGCCCAAGGTCACAGAGCTGGGAAATAACAGGAGAGGACTGGAACCCACCTGTGCCTGGGGCCGGAGCCGGGCATGCTCCCTGGCCCGCAGCCCCCAGAAATCCCATCCTGGGGAAACATGGGGACCAGCTGCAGAGCCGGTCTGGCTCAGGGCCAGCATCAGGCCCTGGGCACAGGTGTGGGGACGGTTGGAGGAGGCAGGTGGGGTGGGGGCTCAGGGAGAGGGGCTCTGGGTCATGGCAGCAGGTGCCACCGTGGGCTCAGATGCAGGTCTGGGGCTTGTCCTTCTCCCCAGGGCCTGGACTCATAGGGTCCCAGGGCAGCAGGGGCTGCTTGAATCAAGACCCACCCCCATGAGGGGACAAGCAGTCACTGTTACCTCCTGCTGCAGAGTCCCCTGAACTGCCAGCCATGTCTTGGGGGTTCCCCACTCCTGCCCCAAGATACCCTGTTCCATTTGAGCCTTTGCTGCTCTGTGAGGCAATAGGCAGGGCTTGTGCTCATTTCCCAGGTGAGAAACTGAGTCAGGAGAGGAGGTGTGGCTGGCTGATGGGCCCCCACTGAGAGGGCAGGGGTGTCTGCCCTTCCCCACTCCCTAGGCTCATGCCTCTCAGTGTCTGATTGGGCTGGCCTGGAACACAACACACCCCGTCTACAGAGGGGGAAATGGAGGCCTTCGCCCTCACAGACAGATGTACCAGGGCTGGGCCACATGGGGCTTTCCCTCCTGTCCCCCATCCAGGTGCCAAGGAGAGGGCGCAGCAGCAGAAGAAACACAGCAGTTTTGAGGATGAACTCTCAGAGGTGCTTGAGAACCAGAGCACCCAGGCCGAGCTGAAAGGTCAGTGCCAGCCGGTCTGGCCAGAGGCAGGGGAGGGAGGACCACAGTGAGGACAGTAGTTATGACGATCGAGGGTTCCCGAGAGTCAGGGGACCCTCCTGTAAGCCCTGGTAAGTAGCTGTTATTTCCTCTCTTTACAAATGGGGAAACTGAGGCGGCATGCCTGGAGACTTGAATCGGGGCCTGTCTCACTCCAAAGCCCTGGGTCAGTCCCCTCTGCCCCGCACAGGGGCTGACACTCTGGGGCAGGAAGTCTCTGGCCTGGCAGGTGGGCAGCCCCAACTCTGGGTCTACCCAGTGGCCACTGCGGCAGAGCCCCTGCCACCAGCGCGTCCCTCCTGGGTTCCGTGGTGCCTGAGAGAGCCACGTCGCAGAAGGATCGGAGGGGTAGGTGTGAAACACTAAATCAACCTGGATCATCTTTCTAGACACCAAAGAGGTTCTGGGCATCAGAGGTCATGCTTGGGGCCACGCGACTCTGTGCGCATCCTCCCCGCCTGGGAAGGGCCAGGGTGCCCTCCCAGCGCCTGCTCTCTCCAAGTTGAACGTGGGCAGTTAGGCCAGTTTCCAGGAGCCGGTCCCGGTGGTCTTCCATCTGGGGCTAAGAGGGAAAGCCTGCAGGTGTGGCCCAGGTGGCCCCTCGTGGCTGCTTGGGGTACTGTGTAGACCCCCACAGCGGGGCTCCATGGGAACGATCTGGATTGATTACTGATGCCTGCCATGGGCTTCAGTGGGGGATAGCATGGCACTTATGCTTGTGTGAATGTGCACGCATGTGCATGCACATGCACACTCATGCACACACGCATGTGCCTGGAAGCGTTAATGGGGGAGGCAGCTGTGTGTCGGTGCAAAGAGACCCTGGACCTGGTGTCAGGGGGCTTGGGTTCAAGCCTACAGACTGTGGGTGTGGACGGGTCACAGTACCTTTCTGCAGATCAGTTTACTGAGTTTCTGTGAAATGGGCATGGGAGCACCTTTCGTGGGAGTCCTGGTGAAGCTCACATGGCGGAATATACTTGGCAGTGCCTTGCTGGGCGGTAATTATTCTAGCGGTGGGAGGGATGTCTACTGGTTATAAGACCATGTTCAAGGCAGCCACAAGTAAATACCTTTTAATGAATTTCTATGACTACCAAGGAATTGAACACTTTCACAGGACACTGAAGACAGAGAAACCCCACATAAGGGGAGCATGAACTTGCAGTAATGGTGCCTCTTACACAGAGAGGTTAAGCGACTTCCCCCAGATTACACAGCAGTTCAGCTGATATCCTAATTTTCAGTTCAGGGTTCTATCTTCTGGGGTAATTTTCAAGGTTTGGTTATTTTTGTGTGTGTGTGTATATATATGTGTTTAAAATCACAACCTGTTTTAAGAGGCAGAATAAAAAAGAAAGAAACACAATCCAGTTGTGCTCAAATCAAGCCTGGACATGGGCGGGGGTTGCCCCGGTGTTTGGGGCCGGGTTTGCTGGGAGCCAGGAGGTACGGTGCCTCGGACCTGAAACTGGCCTCTGGGGAGACCGCGTGTAGCCTGGTCCTCAGGGCCTGACTGGGCTTTGCTGTCTCTGCAGGGGTGATGGAGGCGGCACCCTCCAAGGAGGCTGCGGAGAAAAGAGGCAGTTCTGAAGAGGCCGAGAAGAGCAGTGAAGACGCAGAGGGAGCCAGGCCCCAGGCCCTCCCCGAGCCCAGGAAGGAGTCCAAGATGGAGGGGAACAGCCAGGCCCCTGGGGACGAGGAGGCCACCAACACCCAGCCCCCAGCCAGCGCCCCTAGCCAGAAGGACCCAGGCCTGCAGGCCGAGGGTGACAGGGCAGGTCCCTCTCAGGGCCTGGCGGACAGAGAGAAGGGCCTGAGTGCAGAGCACGGGCACCAGGCAAAGCGGGAGGAGGAGGAGGAAGAGGAGGAGGAGAAGGAGGAGAAGGAGGAAGAGGCAAGGGAGGAGCCTGTCACTCCTTTCCAGGTCATCGAAGGCCCCACGACAGCACTCAGCCCATACCTCGGCCACAGGGAGGCCCAGAAAGGTGAGAGTATGTACCACAACTGTCAACAATTGTGTCTGGGAGGGGGACTTTATCCATAATCTCATTCTACTTTCATAGTAACCCTGAAAAGCAGATACTATCTCCATTTAATAGATAGGCAACTGAGGCTCAGAGAGGTTAATTTGCCCAGGGTCACGCGGGTAATTTGTAGTAAAAGCTGAGCTTCCAGCCCAGGTTCATCTGACTCCCAAACCATGCATTTCCCACTATTCCACCCAGGAGGCGAGCGGGGCGTTGCAGGGTGTGTAAGCGGAGGGGGGGGAGGGGCTTTGGGAACAGAGACAGCATGACAGGTGGGCACAGGCTGACCTGGGGACAGTGTCAGCTTCAACGAGGGCATAAGAGAGGCCTTGGCTCCTTGTGAGGGCCTCGTCAGCATCTTCCCTCACTCCCCGGGCCAGGCCAGGGCCCTCTAGGGTGAGGGGCTAGAGGAAGAGGTAGGCTCTGGTCAGCCCACCCCTTTAAGCTGTGAGAGGGTCTTGCGAAGCCTGGAAAGACAGACGGCTTTTCCCTCCAAGTGGAGTCGCTGTGGAGGCTGGGCCAGGCTCCAAGAGTCGGGGTCTGTGGCCCTAAAGGTGGTCACAGCAGAGGCCCCCAGGTTGTGGCAGAGACGGGAAAATGGCGCTCCCTCCCTCATTCTGCTCTTGCCCACCACCTGCTCCAGGTCGGTCGGAGGCTCTGGCAGTGGATGCAGCCGCGAGGCCTGGGGCTGAGGAGGCTCGGCCCCTGCGGGGACAGGGGGAGCAGGAGCACTCCCGGCAGCAGCAGGAGGAGGAGGAGGAGGAGATGGCAGGGGCCCCTCGAGGCCTCTTCCGGGGCGGGAAGAGCGGGCAGCCGGAGCAGGAGCAGGAGCAGGAGGAGGAGCGGCTCTCCAAGGAGTGGGAGGACGCCAAGCGCTGGAGCAAGATGGACCAGCTGGCCAAGGAGCTGACGGCCGAGAAGCGGCTGGGGCGGGAGGACGAGGAGGACAGCCCTGACCGCTCCATGAAGCTGCCCCTGCGGGCCCGGGCCTACGGCTTCAGGGGCCCCGGGCCGCAGCTGCGACGAGGCTGGAGGCCGTCCTCCCGGGAGGACAGCGTCGAGGCGGGCCTGCCCCTCCAGGTCCACGGCTACCCCGAGGAGAAGAAAGAGGAGGAAGGCAGTGCCAACCGCAGACCAGAGGTTGGTAGCGGGCAGGGCCTGGCCCCGGGAGCGTGGGCCCCGCTGGGGCATGGCTGCACCCAGACATGCAGTTCTGCCCCACGGAGGGGACACAGTCTCCTTGGAATCTGGGACTGGAGAGGCGCTCCGACGGGGGGGGGGGCTCTCGGGACAAGAGAAAGCACTCTGCTCACAGCGGGCACCCGGCCAGGCCGGCTGGGAGACAGGAGTGTTAAGAGTGACCTGTGGTGGCCGGAGGGTGCTGAGTGGTCCCGAAGGCAGTAGGAGCCTCTGCAGGTTGGAGAGCAGGACGTGGGAGTAACAGGTGGAGCTGGGTGCTTTGGGTGCAGAGAGCTTGGAAACAGACGCCCTGGCAGGACTGGCCTGGGCGGGCGAGAGGACACAATAAGGGACAGGTCATGGCCATGTCCTCTCCCAGCCCCCAGACAGCCCAGGCACGCCCTCCTCCCGGGTTCAGGCCCTGCATCCAGCATAGGTGGCAAAGGGGGGGAGGGGCCAGCTACACCCCAGAGCTTTGGGGAGCAGGTAGGAGAAGCTGGGACATGAGCCAGACCTGGCCTGTGCTTTCTCCCACATCTGTGACCTTGGGCGGGTCACTTCCCTCCTCTGAGCCTCACCAGTTCCCCCATTTATGAAATAGGAGCCAGGAGTCCTTTCTGCCCTCCTCATTGTCATGATTAGAACACACATGAGCTTTGAAAACCTGGCCACAGCCAGGGCCACTGGGGAAGCTGAGGGGTGCAGGGAGTTGGGCTCCTGGCAGGTGGCACCACCACCTTGAAGCTGGGGGAGGCTGTGGGGGCACCTGGCTCAAGCCTCAGGGACCACGTGTGAGTTGGGGTTCTGACACCTGTCCACAACTATGACCCTAAGGCTTTTCTCTGCCCACCCAGAAGAGGAAATGGCCCTTTCTCTGGGCCCCAACCCTCTTTCTGGGCTTGGCAGTCTGAGAGGAAGAGGGCTCCTCCTTGGCAGCTGGAGCGGGAGAGGGCATCTGCCCAGGTCCCCGGAAGACTGAGGGGAAGGGGCCACGGGAAACTGCAGCTCACCCCCACCCCAGCCTCGGGACCCAGGACGAGGTGGGCACCCTTGAGCACCCATCCCTGCCCCTAGAAGCTGAGACAATGAGGTGCCAGAGGTACCTGCCAGCTTCCCTGTTCCACAAGCAGAGGGAGCCCCAGACGGCAGGGTGGAGAAATGGGGACCCCAAAGCCACGTGCACAGGGTGGGTGGGGGCCTCCTCCACCCAGCCCAAGGGCTTCCTTAGCAGCCCCACCATCACAGAACTCGTGCCCCAGGGGCCGCTCCTCAGCGCAGGGCTCTGGAGTCCTTGTTTCCATGGTCGTCCATTGTCAGTGTCTGCGTCCACCTGCTGGCGTGTCCTTAGCAGCCTCGGATCCAGCAGGGATCCCAGGAAGATGACCCCTCCTAGGTCAAGGCCAGGGAGGCAGCCTTCCCTGAGCTCCGGCTTCGAGTCTGAGGGTATGCTCTGGCGGGTGTCCGAGCTCCAAGGAGCCTGGAAGCTTCTGGAGACTGGGGCACAGAGCAGGGCTCAGAGGAGGGTCCCCTGCTTCCCTGACCCAGCCTGGCAGCCGGAGCCTGGGGTTCCCCCAAGATCAGGACCAAGATCGAGGTCCAGCCCCAGGCAGGCTGACGCGGGGCAGTGCTCACAGCGTCCAGCCCGGCCAGAGGCCCCGCCGTCCCCTCGGGTGGGGAGCTGCCTCGGACAGACGCGGAACCCAGGCCTGGCCTCCGCCTGGGAGCTGCCACCCAGATCCAGGCTGGGGCAGGAGCTTCGTGTTCCATGTACCCTCACAGGACAGACTCCCATCTGTAGGAAGTAGGGCCTGGATAAGAGGCCACCAGCAACAGTGTGGGGACAGGGCCCCCTGCACCAGCCACCTTCTCGTGCATAATAATCCCAAGAGACAGTCCAGCAGGGTGGTGTCATCGTCCCCGTATGATTGAGGTCCCTGAGGCTCAGAGGGGCAAAGCCACCTGTCTGAGGCCACACCAGCTACCTGGTGGCCCAGCCATCTGGCTGACTGTACCCTGCATGCCGCTGGCGCAAGTCAGGTCCTGGGGCTCCCTGTGCTGGCCCCGAGTGACCCTGATGTTCTCTTCTAGGACCAGGAGCTGGAGAGCCTGTCGGCCATTGAGGCGGAGCTGGAGAAGGTGGCCCGCGAGCTGCAGGCGCTGCGGCGGGGCTGAGGGGCCCCAGGCGCCCTGTGGTCCTGGCCCTACTGTCCCCACTGCAGGCCCTGGCCACACGGCCCAGGCGCTGCCTCCAGTAGGGAGGTGGCCTGCAGCCCACCCAAGCCCAGGCCACCCTGCTACCCCACGCTCCCGTCCTCCTGCTCTCGACCCTGCCTGGGAACCCCCTCTGCAGGGCGGACCCCCACGACTTTAAACATCGATTATTCCTTCTTTATTCAACACAGGCAGCTTTCTAGAAGTTTCCCTTCCAACATCATATCCACTGGGCACAACTGCAATAACTTCTGACATTTTGGTGAAAGCTGAGAACTCCTAACTGTAATATATCCTGTATAAAATTTATCTAAGGAAAAATAAATCTGTTCTGGGCTCTTTCCTTTTAGAATTTTTTCCCCCCTCTCAACTCAGAGTGGGTGGGTTATGTTAGATTTGGGGCGACTCCTTTCTGGGCTACTTCCTAGCCGCGGGATGTTGGGCAAGTGACTTTGTACCCCTGAGCCTTGATCCCTCATCTGTAAAATGGGGACGCTGGCCTGCCACAAAGGGTGCGTGGGACCGAACAACACATGCGAAGGGGTTCCTTCCTCTCCCCATCTCCCCACCGCAAGCTCAGAGTGCCGGCTGGGATGTGGGAACTGGGGCTCGGGCTCTGTCTGGCGGGTCTGGGCAGGCAGGTTCAGCCCCAAGGACACGGGTTTGATCTCCCACTGGGGCTGGATTCCCCAGCCTCGCCATTAACTAGTGGGAGAGTTTGCACAGGTGTTTCTGGCCTTCCCAGGGCCTCAGTTTCCTCATCTGCAAAATGGGGACAATACTTATAGCTCTTTATCAGACTGTGGTGAGGGTTGGAGAGGCCCAGCGTGGACCAGGAAACATAGTATTATTAATAAAACAACATACTATTATTAATGCTATGACAACACAAGTTGTTAGAGGATTCTTGGCAAATCTGGGCCTCTCCGCTGAGGCCGGGCTGCGCCTGCCGCCGTCACTGCCCCGGTGTCCTGAGGGACCCGTCTGTACGGCTGGGGCTGCGAGGTGCTTATTGCTTCGCATGTTTCAGAGAGGTTTACACTCCACCCTCGCCAGTTATAGAAATAAACCCAACACCAGCTGTACGCCACTAGACAGAATTCAAAACATCTGCTACCAAGATAGTAGGATATGGGGACGCCTTGTCCCAGAAACAACCAGCCCAAGGACGAGCCACCTGCAGTGTCCTAGTCACATGGAGTAGACATAAACCAAGTGAGAAGAGCCAGTGGACAGGAGGCATGATTTTATAGGCAGTACGTGCAGTCATGCGTGTTACATATGTGTCTGTACACAACCAGCTGGGGATTCTGGCGAAGCTGCTTGTGAACAGGGCTGAAGGAAACAGCACCTGTCACAAAACACAGGTGTCGCCATTAACGGCAACGTCCTAGAAAAATCCCTGTGCAAGTTCAAGAGTGAGCTTCAGAGAGGTGCGACTGCACACACAGCCCTGCAGGAAGGGGTCGGGCCAGCTGTGGGAGGGGCAGTCCCTCCAGAAGTAGAGAGAAAATGCAATATTCCTGAAAAAGGCCCGGGTGTTGTGGGCGGGTCCTGCAGAACCAGCAGGAAGAGGAGCCAGCCGGCAGCCCACGCCGGTCATGCCCCAGCTCCCTCTGAACAGAGTGCGGGGGAGGGGGTCACTCCAAGCCCAGGCTGGCAATGGCTGTGCAGAGAGAAGGGCCAAAGCCACAGACACATTGTCACACACGCAGGACCCACGGGAGAAGGCTCAGGCCTGGGCAGGGGGCATCGGGGCACAACGGAGGCCCAGAGCCTTTGTCCAGGATTGCTGTATGGTCACCTGTCCTTCTGGGCTGCCAGCTCCCAGCTCAAGGTCTCTGGAGTTGACAGGGGCCAGAGAGCCACAGCACAGGAAGCAGAGGTGCTGCTGGGCCAATGATCGGTTCCCAGGGAGGAGAGAGGGCAGTCACTAACCCCAGGGACATCAGCGAAACCACTCAATGGCTCTCTGTGGCTAGCAGTCCATCTGAGTGACCAAGAGCCAAGGACTGGTCTTCCAGGCTGGGAGGACAAAGAACCCGCCATCTCCCTTGGCCTCGGAGGGGATGGCGGGCAGACACAAGCCGCTTTTCTCTTTCTTTTTCTAGCTAGTTCTTGGGTGAGTAGAGCTGCTTTTCTCAGTTGGCTCAAAAAAACAGACAGCTTCCTCCTAGGGCCTTCCCCCTTCCATAAACCCTGCTCGGCAGGCCCCTGGGTGGAGGGGACGCCTTTGCAAGGCTGCGTTCTCTTTCATTGGTGGAGTAAGACACAGCTGCCCCATGCACACGAAGCCCCAAAGACCCCCGTGGGCTTCAGCTGGGTGACTGCAGGCCCAGCCCTACACACGATGCACAGCAAACCTAGACACTCTGGAACACCGAGCCCCTGCTCCAGGACAGACACACAGCAGCTGGCACTCGGTGGGGTGTCATGTTTGCGGAATGGCACCATGATACCATCAAAGCATCCTCAGGCAGAACCTGACCCCAGGCTGTGGCTCCAGGGTGCCCCTCTGAAGCCGCCCCAAGCCTCAGCCAAAGTGTGGCCCTGCCCCTTGCTCCTGGAGCCCTTCCGCCCCCTGCCCACCCGGACACAGCTGCAGGGCCACAGAGCCAGCGTGCTGCCAACTCGAAAATGGACGCCTTTGCGTGAGAGTCCCAGCTCCACCACGACACTGCAGGGCCAACTCGAGGCGCCACCATGCAACATCCTTGGCTTAGGTTGTTCCCACTCAGGAGGCAGCACCGCATGCCCTAGGAAAGGGCGGCTGCCAGGGCCCAGCTCAAGGCCGAGACGAGGCCTAAAGGGAAACCAGGCCCACAGACAGCATCCTGGGACCAGAAAATGTTAGCATGCCCCGAGGCCTTCGGAGTGGTCGCTCACCCTGGCCGCCGAGGCCAGCTCTAGGGGGGTGGCGGTCACCTCACCTCCGTTCACAGCCCCCCCCCCCCCGCCCCATGCCCCGTCAGTTGGCGGACGGTGCCCACAGCCTGGACGGGCCCTGGGCGCCGGCTGCTCCTCCACCGCCTCGTGGCTCCCAGGCCTTCAGGAAGCAAAAGCCCACCCCTCAGTCCTCACTCCCGGAAAATGTAAGTCCCCGCACGTCAACAGCAGGCGGGCAGTGGCTGTCAGCCGGGCCCTGGCAAGGCCACACACTGCACAGGAACACGGCACGGCCGGGAGTCACGCCGCACACCCCAGCAGTTTGAGGCAGTTCGGGAGTGGCATTTTATTTTAAAAAGGTAAAGCTGTTTTATTAAACATCTTTTAGGGACTGGGAGAAAGACATAAACTCGAGCAACACTCTGTAAACACGTGTGAAATGCAGTTTGATTCAGTAGTTTATTTGGAGACAAAGCAGTGCGAGAGGCCGGCTGCGCTCTCCCGCTCCCTGGCCGGGCTCGAACTGGGAAAGACGGTGCAGACATCAGTCGGGGGTCAACACTCCAGTCGTGTAAACGTGGCTAGTCTTTCGGCCTCCCATTTCCAAAAGAGCTGGGCAGTTGTGATGGCCCTGCCCATGCCCCGCTCGGCCAGGAGGCAGCCTCTCTCGGGCACCGCTCTCCCTCCGGTGTCCTGTCTCACTGGACGCCGCAGGACAGCCCAGAAGCTGTTTTCTTTTTCAAAGTGAACTGGTAGCTTAAGACTCAAAACCATGCTCAGGGCACCCTGTGCACCGCACCCAGCATCCCCCATCTGCTCCCTGTGGAGGAGGCTGCTGGGCCGCCCAGAACTTGGGGTCAGATCGGGGAGCCGGGGCTCTGCTGCCATGGCGACGGGAGAGCCCACAGTGTGGGAGGGGCAGCCCCCTGGCACCTGGCTGGCTCAGTGCTCGGGGCCTGCTGGGTGGGGGCACCGGCCAGTGTGAACAGGAGTGAACTATACGGGTGGCCTCCCCTGCCAGGAAAGAGGCCTCCAATCCCTCCAGTGCCAAGCAGAGGCTCCGCGCCCGTCCTCGCTGGATGACCTCGCGGAGAAGCGGGGCGCAGCCGGAGTCAGAGCACTTCAGGATTCCCAGGGCCCGAATGCCCACCAGCGACCAGGAGACGAAGGCCCGAAGACTTTCGGAATGATTTGCCCCAAGTCACAGCACACATCCTTGGCACAGGCGTGGAATCGGCCCAGGCCCCACGCAGGCAGCCTCCCTTCTGGGGTCAGGGGTGAGGAAGCGCAGGGCCGGGGCAAGAGCCCCGTGCAGGGTGCGCTGGGGCGTGAAGAGCGGCAACAGCGAGGCCTCAGCCAATGGGAAGCCCCTGTCCCCTCACAGCAGGTGCAGCACGGCGGCCCCGCCCCCCAGGGGCTCTCGGGGAGGGCGGGCGGGCGGGCTGCACACCTGGCGGGGTGGGGCTCACAGAGCAGGAGACCGGCCGGCTGAGGGACACAAGGAAGGGGTGGGTCTGGGTACGGGAGTCCTGGGGGTATTGCTCACTCGCGCTCCTCGGCCACAACAGCCCAGCCAGGCCCCTCCAGGGTCCCCAGCAGCCACTGAGACCGACAGACATGGCTGTGCACACACGCTGGCATGGCAACCACATGCACACGGGAACACCCGCACATCCAGACCTAGTGTTGAGAACACGAGTGTGTAAACGCAGTGGGGAGATCTGCGCTGCAGGACTCGGGCGGGGCGCCCCTTCTCTGCAAGGCTGGACCACGTGTTCTTCTTCTCCATCTTCCCTCACCCTTCGTTTAGATCACGACATCAGAAAATCAGGTTAAAAATTAAGAAAAAGAATCAGATCACTGGGAATTCTTAGTAGTAGCTGCTTGCCCAGCGGGTGTGCCCCGCGCCGCCCCTCTGGGTCCCGGCTCCGCGGCTACTGGGAGGAGGCCTTGGTGGCCAGGGAGGCCACGCAGTGCTGCTGGAAGCTGGGCGACATGCCCGCCGTGCAGCCGAGTCTCTGGTGCGGCAGCTTGGCGGTGCCACCCGCGTCGGCCTCGGCCTTCCAAGGCGCCTCCTCGCCCGCCATGCTGCCGCAGCAGCCGGGGCTGGCGCTGCACGTCCGCTCGCCGGCCAGGCTGCCCGCCGGCTCGGCCAGGGCCTTGCTGTGCCTCGGTGGGGCCACGTCCCCTGCGGCTGCCGTGGCTGTGCTCTGGCCCTGCAGGATGGTCGCGATGTGGTTCAGGAGGTCTGTGAAGAACTCGCTCACGCCCTCGTAGCCTGGTGGGAGGGACAGACAGCACGGGGCGTTACGGGGTGTCGTGGCAGGAGGAAGGGGAAGCAGTGGGCCCCCGGGGGGGCTCACTCTCAGGATCCCATTCACACGGCGCACGAGGGCTCGGCGGACAGGCGGGCTGTGGGACGCTACACGGGCTGTGGGACGCCACACGGCCTGCACTCACAACTGCGCACACGTGGCCCCAAGGGCTGGTCCCTGACCCTTGGCTGTCCCCAGCGTGTGACATGTTGTAGCACTTGAGCTGATGACAACACCCTGTGACCCCAACCCTCTCAGACACGGCCCCGTCGTCCCTCCCACCCACCGAGGTAAGAGCCAGTACACAGGTGGGGGACGCTGGCACGGCTGGGGTAGCAGTGCCAAGCCCACTCCACATGCTCCGAATAATAGACACCCTCGACTCCACACGACCCAGCCAAGCCTGGCCCCGGCCACGTCCTGGAGACGGCGTCCATCCTGAGCCTCTGCCCCGGGCGTGCAAACCGAGGAAGACACCACCGCTCGGACAGAGGCCGTGGAAGGCACCACGGGAGGGCTGGGACTTGGGCGTTGCCTGCTCCACCAGCAGCTGCTTGCCCCTCTCGCCCCCAATACCTGCAGGGAGCTGCCTGTGCCCCATGCTAAGGGTCAAGGTCATGGGGCAGAGGTGCTGGGCACCACCCACAGGGCCAAGGCCTGCGACAAGGCCCCACCGTTGCTGGAACAAAGGGCCCCTGACCGGGGTGCGGGCGTGGGGCCTGCCGGGGGCGAATGCCCCAGCAGACGCGAATGGCAGCAGAGCCCTGGGAGCTCTCGGCAGGCGGCCGGGACGCAGCGGGAGGATTTGCTGTCGCCCGGCAAACTGCTCCAAGAGACTTGACACGGGGTGAGCGCCCCCACCCGCCTGAGCCAACGTGGGGGGTCGGGAGGTGACTGCACCCCTGCACCTCCCACGCGATGACGTTCACAGCCAGCAGAGGAAGCGGGGTGGGAACAACGGCGCAGACGTGGCACCCTGCAGCGCCTACGGAAAAGCCCTGCGGGTGTGCCCGGGGCGAGGCTGGCGGGTCCACCCACACCCTCATCCTCATCCATTCGGCAAACAACTGTTGTGGTTTCAGGGAGCCCGAGTCTGAGCGGGGTGCCCACCGTGAGAATAAAGATGCTACGAGAGATGGCACGAGTGCCTCCCTGTGATCACACCACGGCCCCTCGCTCAGTCTTCACGGCTCCGTCCCCATCTCACACAAGACATGGCTGCCGAGCGTCACAAATTTCCCGAGTGGCAGCGCTGGATCTGAACCAGGCCCCGTGGCCCTGTCTGTGCCTCGACTACCACCTAGTGCCCAGTGCCCCTCTGTAGGACGTCAGCCCTGGGGCAGGGGTGGAAGGCAGGGCAGAGCCGGGCCTGAGCCCCGGGGCCCATGGGAGCAGCCACCAGGTGCCTGGGGAGAGACGTGGCGGGGGAGGTGCTGCCCTGCCCCGCCGCCAGCGCCAGGGAGGAAGAAGCCATTCCTCAGCAACCACCTTGCCGCCGTCCCCAGACACGGCCCGAGGCCCCAGCGGGGCGTGTGCTTTCTGGGGAGTGTGGAGGCAGCCACCACTCTGCGGCCAGGGGAAGGCTGGTGTCCGTCGGCCTGGGGCAGCACACTGAGGTGTGAGCCAACAGGGCAGGGGCCTCCTCCGAGCCAGGACTGTGCAAACACCACCTCCTCTGTTCCCACTACACAGAAGTGAACAGTGAGGCTGCGAAGTGAGGTGGCTTGTCCCATCACAGACAGTAAAGAATTGGAGCCTGCAGCTGGTGCTCTGAGGGTCGGGGCCCCACTCTGCTCTGTGTGACCCCGGACAAGGCACTGGACTCCCAGCCTCACATCCTCATCGGTGAACAGAGGTTCGCCAGCAGCCCTTCCCACACACTGTTGTGAGGACAACACACGCCAGCAGCGGCAGCTCAGCCCTCAGCAGCTCGCAGAGGCGGCCCCAACACTTGTGCTGCTGCTGCTGCTGCTGCTGCAATTCCCAGAGTGCAGGTGCTGCCGCACACCTGTGGCTCCGAGGCGCCTCCGAGGGACCAGCAAGAGGAGCAGGCCCAGCCCTCTGCTTAGCCCCGAGAGTGCTGTAACCAAGGCTGGCAAACCAAGCTGCCTCCCAGACGCGTCTCCTCCCTGCACGGGGCGGCCGACACACACGCCCTGGGTCCCCCCCAGCATCAGCCTCACCAGCACCCCTGGGCTCAGCCTCAGCCCCCTCGATGCCCGCCCCATCCGGGCAGCCCTTCTCTTGGCTTCCCCAGAATAAGCCTCCCCATCCTCCTCTGCACCCCAGATCACCCTCGGGCCCTGCTCCACATAGGTGTTTGTGTCGGGAGGAGACAGCCCTGCTCAGGAGCTAAGCTTCCCCCCTCCCATCTGACCCTCCAGCCTGCTGCCACTGCCACTTTTTCACTGTGCCACCCCAACATGGTTTAGGGCCCCAGGTTTGTTGTTCTGACGGTTCCCACCTCTCCTCACTCCCCTGCGCCCCCATTCCCGCACCATACATGGAACCCCACCTCCGGCTGAACCCACAGCTCCCTCCACGCTGCACCTGGGGACTGGAGAAAAATAGATGACTGTCCCACAGGTCTGGGCTGTCTATGGACGCAGACCTCACCTCGCCCAGGGTGGGACCCAGCGTCTTCAGCTGGTCACACGAGGTCCCTCTGTGCCGCCACCCTCCTGCCCCCCAGCTGCACCCACTATAGCCACGGAGTCCCTTAGCCCAGGAGCCACCACTCCATCCCCTCCCCTTCCTGCTGGGCTCGGCTCCAGTGTCACTGCCTCTTGCAGGAGCCCCTGGTGACCCACTTTGTCCTCTGGCTCCTCCCAACTAGGGCCAGAGCTCTCCAAGGGCAGGGCCTGGGCAGCCGAGCTCACGCTCAGCCCTTGAATGAAGGGCAGAAAGAGCCGGTGGGCTCCGAGTCATCGGCTGTGAGGTGTGGTGACTGCACTGGCTTGAACACTCTCTGAGGAGCGGAGGGGACACGTGTGTCACGCACCCAGCCTGTGCGTGGGGCCTGTGAGCTGCACAGCATGAGGAGGTCACGCCCCACGCCCTGCAGCAAATGCCCCAAAGCAATCCCCACCTGCCAGGCGCAGCCTCTGGTACTCAATCAAGGTTGGAATCAAGAAAAAAAGGGAGGAAGATGCATCTCAGGGCGGAGATGGCCATGGCACGAGCGCTGAGCTCTGCTCTGGGCGCGTGTGATTCGGGGCCGGCCCTTGGCTCCACGCTGCTGTGGGAGGTGACCCGCTGCCGAGACCCAGTGGCCTGACAGACCCACGTCAGGGCTCACTGGTGCCATCTCCCGCTGCTGGGATCTGGCTCTGTGCCAGAGGGTTCCTGGGGCCCAGCAGGGAGCAGGAATCCGGTGCCACAACATGGGGACCCCTCCCAAGGCCTGTCCCCAGCACAACCACTCAGGGCAGTGGAAGGAGGCCATGCCTGTGGGTCTCTGGCCCTGCCACCAATGCACTGTGGGGCCTTGGAGAGTTTCTTCCTCTCTCGGGGCCTCAGTTTCCCTACATGTCAACTTGGGAGGGGGGGGTCTTATTCCCTTCAAGGTCCTTCTAGTTCCTGAAACCCGAAAAGGCCAAAGGGATGGAGAGTTTGGCCAACAAAGGCTGATGCTGGTGGCGCAGGGGTGAGAGAAGAGACGGAAGAATGTGTATGTCCCTGGCCCTCTCACGCCCCGTGAGCTCGCCAGGCTGGACGCACGGACATCCTCGCTCCCTGCCACACCCTGACCCCAGCTCACACGTGCGGGTGGGGCGCAGCAGGGCTGCACTCGCCCGAGGCCCCACGGGAGGGATGCAGCTGGCTCTCAGGAGGCCTGGCTGCCTGTCACCTGGGGACACTAGTCTACTCACCTGGAAAGGCGTTGATGTCGATGACGGCGTGCTGCCCCGTCTGGTTGTTGATGATGATGTCGATGCCGAAAAGCGACACACCCAGCGCCTGCCGCAGGGCCCGTGAGAGCTCCCGGATGACCTCGTCGCTCGGCCGCTCGAACACGCCCTCGATCTTGTCCAGCTGCCGACACAGACAGGGAGGTCAGGCTGTGGGCAGAGGCAGCTCACGCTACACTGTACACAGACCCCGCCACGGGAAGTGCCACGAAGCCCGGCATCCTCTATACCAGGCAGCAGGACAGATAGGTTCGTCCTGCCGCAGAAAGCTCCGGCCGAGGTGCTAGGAGTGCGACGCGCTCTCCCTCCCCAAGGCCCCCACGCCCTGGAAGGCCAAGTGTCGGCCTCAGCGCCTCACACACAGAGGGGACTGAAGCTCAGGGAGGTTGGCGGCTGGTCCAGGGTCACACGGCTCAGAAGCACAGGGCTGGATTTAGACTCCTACTTTTCAGCCTCTAAAACCCAACCCTCCCAGCAGGGAGGAAGGACACGGAGAGTCTGTTGCGGCCCCGGCAGACAGCACTGGAGCCGGACCTTGCAGGCAGGAGGGTCTGGGCTGTGGTCAGGGTGGCAGAAGGGAGAGCCCAGCAGAGGCAAAGGTGGGAGGCAGAAGCTGCAGGAGACAACTGGGAGAGGCTGGGTGCAGGGTCAGGGCAGAGGGTGTGTTCTGATCAGCACCTCACTTGCCCAGCATTGCAGAGGGCCTCCAGGCATGGGGTCACGGGCTCTGGGCCAGACATGCCATCTTCCTCCCCAACAAGTGGTCAGCTATGGTGTCTCCAGACTAACTCATGTCCCATGAAATATGGGCACAAAGAGGCTGCTCCCGCCTGACCCCTGGGGTCCAAGTTCAGCTTTCTGCAAAGCTTCCAAAGGGCTGATGGGCTGTCCCAGCCCGCGGTTCTCCCACCCACTCAGCCCTGGACTCCCCCGACCCTGCTCATTTCCTGCTCTAGTCACTGTTGGCCTGAAACTGGCACACACGTCTTCACGTGCTCAGGCTCAGCCCCCAGCCAGGGCTGGAGAGGAAGTGGAAGGAATTGCACTGGGAAGGATTCTGGAGTTAGGGAGATGTGGATTCAAATCCTGCAGTGACTTCCTAGCTCCATGAACTCAGGGAAAAGCACTCAGCCTCTGTGTCATCTGTAAAACGGGACCAACAAGCCTCCACCCCAGGTTGTTGACATGGTGGGCACAGCACAGGCCTGGCCGGGAGGAGGGGCTGCAGCTGGACTCTACGGCAGGGACTGTGTCGTGTCATCTCCAAGTCAGCACTCACACAGTAGGTGCTCGACAAATACTGGCGTTCCGGGACTGTGGGCGCAGAGGCCAAAGGGAAGGAGGGGTGGAGAGAGATGACTGGTCTGTGGAAGGTCAGAGTGAAGCTGGGTCAAAAAATTAAACAAAAATTGCCATGTCACCTGGCAATCCCAGTCCTAGGTCCACACCCGAGAGATGAAAACACGACTCACACATACGCTTGCCCCCGACGTTCACCGAGGCTCTGTCTGTTCTCAGAAGCCAAACAGTGAGAATGACAACTGCCATCAAGAGAGACGGATAAACAAGCTGTGGTCTGTCCACACAACAGAATATTGCTCAGCCTTGGGAAGGAATGAAATTCTGCATATGCTACAATGTGAGTGAGCTTTGAACACATCATGCCGAGTGAAGGAACCCAGACACAAAAGGCCACGCACTGCACGATTCCATTCACGTGAAACATCCAGAATAGGTCAGAGACAGACAGTAGGTCAGAGACAGGTATGGCCAAAGAGACAGAACCCAGCTCAGGCGGTGCCGGGGGCTGGGGCAATGGGGAATAAATGCCACAGGCACGGGGTTTTCTTCCTGGTGATGAAATGTTTTGGAACTAGACAGAAGTGGCTGGAAAACACTGTGTGTGTTCTGAATACCACTGAACCGTCCACTTTAGGATGGTCAATTTTATGTAAGTGAATTTCACCTCAATTAAAAAAAGTGAAGCTGGGTCAGAAGGGCTGGGGACCCCCCTGCACAGGAAACGGAGGGGACCACCAGGAACCTCCAGACATGTGCTGAGCAGGGACACACGCCCGGGCACCAGCTCAGCAGAGTGGGCGGGGCCCTCTGGCCCACACCCCTGATGTCTCACTCAGGGAAATGCTTTCTAATCAGCAGAGGTGCCCCGGCCGCAGTAGGCACTGCCCACTTAGGGTAGATGGGCACTGTCCTCCCCACTGCATGCCCCAGGCCACACTGTAACCCTCTGGGCCTTATTTTCTCCCCCCAATAAATGGGGCAATAAAAATACCTCTGCCGTGAGATTCTGGTGAGGACTAAGGAGCTGACGCCTGGGGCTCACCATGCAGGGTGTGGCAGCAGGACGGCTCGCTGCCCATCACAGCATCTCATGACACGCTGTTCATAAAGGCACTCTCAGCTCCGCTAAGGAATCTCAGAAACCCTCCTGAAGCCGCTTCATTATCTAAAACCAACCAGCCATCCTAGGCCAAGATAAAGGCATGAACATCCTGCCGGTGGGTCCTGCACACATGCTCCAACGATGTCCTAGAAAACCAGGAGGCGACGGCGGCTGGGAAGGTGCTCAAGCGGACCTCGAGGGCCTTCACCTCCCGGCACTGCTGATACCAAGTGCCACTGCACACCGGGCACAGTGGTGGCATGTTTCGCCCAGGAACTCACCGAATCCCACGGACGCCCTCTGGGGCAGGATGAGGAAACCGAGGCTCAGAGAGAAGACATGAGCAGCCTTATCTTGGTGGGACCTCAGGAGTCCCTGCTCTTGCTCAATACCCTATGCTGGCTTCCTAAGAGTAAATGGTGTTCGGGGCCTGTGAGTTGGAGCGGGGCTGGGTCCACCCTTGGGGGTGTCTGGCTGGGGAGCGAGGGCGGCTTCAAGGCCAGAGCAGGGGGCTGGCACAGGGTGCCCAGGAAGGCCAAGTTGGGGACTGGAGGAGCCCCAGTGGGCAGGAGGTAAGTGGATGAGTAAAAAGCATGTTCCGGTGTCTGGGACCAGAGCTGGCTGTGCCAGGCCAGTGGCCTGCGGGGGTCCCGAGTGGAAAAGGTGGTGCTGACTGCGTTTCCCTTTTCTGTTTTTAACAGTTGCCAGTCCTGGCAGCTTCCTGACTAGCAGCCATGTGCCGAGGGGGAGGAGGAGACGACTACAGCCCTTAGAGGTGGAGGGCAGGGCCTTGCAGCACCTCTAAGCCACCCCCTTCCCATTTAACAGATGGGGAAACTGAGGCCAAGCAGTCAACAGGAGATAATCCAAGAGAGTGACTTCCGGGCGGCTCACTCTGTTCACGGCCCTCACAGTGTCCTGCTGGCACCGGTTAGCAGGCCCAGTGCTGCCACCCCACACTGTTTGAGGGGTGTGAATGCCGACCCCCTCCGCCACGGCGGCTGGGCAAGGCCCTGAGAACCTTGCAGGGAGGAAGCCCCAAAGAGTCTGAAGCTTAGGAGGAAACCTCTTTGTACATAGATGTACATAGAACACCTATGTACATCTCACAGGGTGCACAGCCAGGCACTGGGAGGTTCCGTTTGAAATCGGTTGTTCCAGAGTTCTCCTGACTTGCTCCTGAGGGGCATCCATCGACACCTTGAGGCCGGTGGTGTTCCCTCCAGGTCCCTGTCCATGCCCGTGCTCTGTCCAACCCTCAGCACACAGCTGGCCCCTCAGCGGCACCAGGACACGAGCAACAGGGGACAGGCCGCCTGGCCTGGGCAGTAGCACGAGGTGAGCGTGGGCCTGGACGAGGGGCTCAGAGGGCTGAGGCTGGGGCGAGGGACTGCTGTGGCTGTGGCTCTGGCTGGCGAGGCTGCCCAGGACAGGGAGGAGGACACAGCGAAGCCTCCCAGAAGAGCCAGGATGGATACAAGCTTGGGAGCAGCAGTCCTGGCAGGGGGGCTCCAAGTTCAGGGAAGTGGCTGCAGAGGCCGTCAGCTCGCCTGAGGAAATGGCAGAGGGTGGCCCCAAGGCCACTTCTAACTGTCTGCTTTGGAGACAGTTGCTCGGGAATCACCAGTGAGGTAAGAAGTCCTACATTCCTGCACCATCCAGCTTTAGAATCAGACAGATCTGGGATCAAATGCCAGCTCTGCCCCTACATGAAAGCCTGTGAACCTAGAGAAGGCAGTGAACCTCTCTGAGCACCGACCTCCTAATTAGCCTCCGCTGCGAGGCCTGGCTACGATGCCACGCCACACGTGGTGATGTTCACCGAACACCGGCCACAGTGCCCACCACCCACGCCCAGGCCGCAGCAGCACACGCAGGCTTGTAAGAGGCTCGCCGGGCTCATGTGGACAAGGACAGACAAAGGAGGGCTGAGATGGTGCTGCCTCCAGCCCTTTGTTAAAATCAGGGGAAAGGCAGACCAGAAGGCAGCTCTCACAGCCCTCACGGGGCGAGGATTTCCTCCTGCTGGCAGAGGAGTCAGAACACTTTCCGTGCAGGGTAACTCGCAGCCTCTGACGGCCACAGCACCAGGCCTGAAGCAAGCAGAGGAAGAGGGGCCTCTGGCACCTCCCTGGGTGCCTGGCAGGGGAAAAAGTCTTTCTTGTACCTCCAGGCTGGAGAGCTCGGCCAGCAACCCCAGGGGCGACAGCGCCCCCACACCTAGGCCAGGTGCCGGCAGCCCCAGGCCAGGCCGCCAGGGTGCAGAGACGTACCTCGGTCAGGACCGATGACGACTCGGGCTTTGACACGTTGTGGCTGTTAAAGAAGATGGACTCACGGTCTGAAAGGCAAAGACAGGAAGGAGCCAGAGTTAGACCCTCCAGGCAGGGAACGCGACTCCACCACCTGACACCAGGGGGCAGCACCAGCCCAGGCAGCCTCTGGCTTGGCATCCAGTGGCAGCGCCGGGCTCCAGCGAGCTGAGTACCCCACCCTGAGGATGGAAGTGTCCCCAGGGCCTCGGTTGCACTTTTTCCTGCCACATAAAAATGACCAACTTAATGCACTTACCTCTGCTACCATCTTGCATTCTCTCACCTGAGGCCCTGTTCCCAAAGTGTGTCACGGATACTCACCAAATAGGGCCCCGGGAGACAGGGGTGAAGGCAGTGAGAACACTGCACCCTCGAACAGCACAGGCCCCAGGTCAAGCGGTCTGGTCAATGCCACTGAGTCCCACTTTCCCAGCCCCCTCCCAGCCCGCGGAACTCTCACATGCGACAAGACACATGGACAGGCTGCCACCCGCACGTGAGCACTTAAAATACACACGATTCAGCTGTTTCTCAACGATTTAGGGAAAAAATAGGAAATCAGAACATGGGCTTCCATAGGATACATCCAAGAAAGCATACAGATAATTTCTGTGTGGTTCTGGAAGCTGGCACAGACTCCTAAAATACCGGCAGCCCCCACTCCACACTTCCCGGCTCCAGCCTGCCTCCCACCTGCGGGGGCACCTGGCACGGCAGACCCATCCCAGGAGCACTGAAAGTGTAAGCAGATGGTGCATTCGCTCATCCCAGGGCGGAAATCTCCTTGGGGACTAGACCAAGGTCGCCCTGGGGAGATGGAAGGTTGGCTGGTAGGTTGGTCGGTCGGTAAGCTGGTCGGTCAGTCAGAAACATTTCTTGGGCATTTGGAAGGGTTTGGGTACACGACTGCAAGAACTGCAAACCACAGGCCTCGGGCTGAGTAAAGGCTGGTAAAGGCTGTCTGTCACCACACCATGACCTCCCCGAGAATGGCCCGGGAATGTCCTGGGCTGCCAGCCCCCAGCAGCCTGAGTCCTTGAAAGGCAGGTATTGCTGCTCTACCCCCAGGACACAGTATTCATCCCTCAGACCCAGGGATACAATGACAAGGAAGAAAGGCACTGGCAGAGGGTCACTGTGCCAGGGACCAGGCCAAGAGGGCACCTGTTCTGGCTGCCAACTGCCCCCCACCAAGCTCCAGGACGCTACAGCGCTGCAATGATCATGCACAAGGAGGTGATTTGGGTGGAAGCCAAGCAGGCAGGCGCTGAGGTGTACCTGGCATCCTTCCCGCTAGCGGGGCACAGAGGCCCCTGGCCGCCCCGGTGTGCCCGACAGTCCTCCCTCTGCTCCGACCAGAGCCAGTCCAGACGGGGGGCATGAGAGACGGTCCTGGGGAGAAGCCTGGGAAAATAAACACCCTGCAGGACTTGTGCGAAAGCAGCCTCACTGAGCTCTGCCCCCAGGTGCCAACGGCTAAGGAGAGTGAGCCTTTCGGTGTGCAGAGCCCCACGGGCCAGGGGCCAGAGCAGCTGGGATGGTGTTCTGGCCTTCAGCAGGCACTGCCACATTCTCCTCCTGCAGCTTGGCCTGGCCCAGCCCCACGAGCTCACCCATACCCCTGGGGGTCCCCAAGGGCAATAGTGGGAGGGGCAGAGCAGGCCTAGTGGGTAAGGAAGGGCCACCAAGAGCAGGTGGACACAGCAGAGTCCAGGGAGGCTGGGAAGTCTACAGGAGCTGCAAGGAGAACACAAGGGTGCTGGGCTGGTACCAGGAGGGGACAGAGCTGGGCACTCAGAGGGGCTGGCCAGTGTCCACTGAACCAGACACACCATGGCACCCACAGCTTCTCCTGGTGAGATGAGAAGTCTGGGCCATCTCTGAGGGGACTCTTTTCTCCTTGGGGATTCCGACCTGGGAAGCCTAGGCACGGGACTATTCAGTAAGGCATCGGGGGACACCCCAGGCTCCACTCCCCACGTGCAGCTGAGCAGGGGTCGGCGGGGATGGGAGCAGTCTCCAGCCACTGCCTGTCACCCAGGAGAAGACGGGAAGCTGAGATGGGCAAGAAGGGAGAAAGCCCCGGCACCCAGCTCCACGACACCTGGCTCCCTCTAACAGACAGGGCCGGTGCTGCTTCCTGAGCTCGGTGGCGAGGCCCTTGTTCACAGTAGCACCCTGGATTTGGGGGGGGCCCATACAGTCTGGTCCCAAGAAACATACGACACCAGTGGAGAACCACCACTAACTTTCTGCAAGGGAGGGAGAGGGCAAAGAAAGGAGTAATGTGTGTTTTTTATTCTCACCTTACAGATGGGAAAAATAAGTTTAAAAGAATACATGATTAGATTAGCCCCCAAATACCTCAGCCACTCAGCAGTGTGGCCACAAGCTAGGGACACGGTATCTTCGGCCTCTGAAGACAGAGGCTTAATCTCCCACTGTCTCGGGAGCAGCATGGGGGGGAGTATGTCCCAGTGCTGCAGATGGTTTCCCAAGTCTCCTTCCAGTTCCATCAAATGTCACCTCCGCAGAGAGGCCACTGTGGCTGCCCTTTCTATGTGGCTCCCCTTACCCAGTGGTGTCCCGGGACCCACTCCATTTCCCTTCATCTCAGGCCACAACTGACCCTTTTACTATTTCTGCCCTTGTATTCTGTTTCTCCCACTAGAACATAAGCTCACAAAGGCAGGGAGCTGGGCCGCCTACCCAGTACCTGGTGGGGCCCCGAGTACCTCACACAGGTGGGGCGCATGGCAGGTTCAATAAATGCTGCATCACTGAATCTTAGGAGGATCCAGCGTAGAGATGAGCAAACTGCAGCCTGCAGGCCTGGCCACCTGCACTCGTAAATAGAGCTTTGCTGGAACTCAGCCACGCCCACTCATTTACATACCATCTACAAAGCAGCATGAAGTATGTGTGACAGGCTGGAAATATCTACCGTCTGGCCTTTTGCAGAAAAGTTCGCTGACCCTGCTCTATATGCCAAGAGGCATCGCTCTTCTATGCACCCCCATGGGAGAAAGGCCCAGGCTGGAGAGAGGGACAGAAGACGCCTGCACAAACCTAGGCTGAGAGAAAAGCAAACCCACCACACTCCCCAGGAACATGAACCTCGGGCAGACAACACAGTGTTCCTGGTGACCGCGCAAGCCAAAGCAACTCCTTCCATAACAACTGGACCGCAGTCCCAGCCAAAGCATCTGCAAGATGCCACCGGCTATAAGACACACCTGGTAATAGAGATGGTCACACGAAAGTGCACCTGAGAAGCAAAGAGAACGGCAGCTGTGGAGTGGAGACCTGTGTCCTTGGCTCCATCCCAGGTCTGGAAAAACCGCATTCAAGGGGTCCCCACCCCCCTTCCTGGACACAGGAAGCTGGGGGAGCTGCCCCCCTTAGCAGCAAGAACCAGGAAGCTGGGGTGGGGGCCAGGAAGAGGCCAGAGTTCCAAACCCCCTTCTCAATTGGGCCAGCTTAAAGGGCTGCTGTCGCATTATCTTCTCATGCAGAAAGAAACACGTGTGTAAAACACATAGAACCCATGCCAGTCCCCTGGCACAGTGCCCGGGAGACGGGGACACAGCTTCGAGGACGGAGGGACAGACACACTGAAAGTCACTCAGTTCACGTGGACGTAACATTTCTGCTTTTCAGCTGTGTTTCTCTCCTGTTCGGGCCTGGTCTGTGTTTACAGGGACCTGGTGACCTAGAAACGGCTGCGGGAGGTGACACTCCCACACTCAGGAGGTGACACTCAGGAGAGGAGTCCCCACCTTCACAGATGTGGGGTGCGAGCCTGCGCTCTGCGCTACGGCCCCCAGTGCCAGGGCGGAAACTGGCCCCGCGTCTTACAACCAGGAGGAAAAAGAGACAAAACAAAGACCAGCCATACCATGTGTGGATAAGAAAGGAGACATTTCTGGGAGGGAGGGAAGGAGGGAGGTGATATAAGCTACAACTACTCTTAATATTTTCCATAGATGTAAAGCATGTATTTTTTTTTTAATCAGGAAAATAACAAAAAGGATTTTTAAAGAATTGTCAGCCTCTTCTGGCCCCCAGTTCGGAAGAATGGCCCTTGGTGGTCTATGGTTACGGGCAGAAAGACATCTCCAGACGTTTGCCCGCCACCCCCACCACCAGATCATTCCAGCATCCCGGTAGGCGGGGGCTGGGCCTAGTGTTAGGACGGGGATGCCCCGAACCCTGATAATGCAGCCTCGAGTCCGGGAGCCCCAGCACCGCCCCGGAAGGCTGTCTGCCCTGGGAAAGGACATGAAAGTGCACGTGTTTCCAGAGTGCCCACTCTGTGTGGTGTCATCCACGGGAAGAACAGCTGAGAGGGGAAGACGGAACAGCTGAACGTCACTCAAGAGCCGCTGTGTAAACAAGCCGTGGGGTGAGGGCGGTGGCAGGCAGTGCTGGGGGGCACGTCAAGAAGACACGCCTGCCTGCTCAGAGGGAAGGAAGCAGCCCGGGTATCTCAGTGCTTCTGGGGACGGCGGGCTTCCCTTACAGAGAGAAACACGCAACGTGTTCAGACAGACCACACTGGGGCAATAAATATCCTCCGAGGACTCACCCTAGAAAGCTGTGCTCACTCCGAAGACACTGACGCTGGCCAAAGGTTTCTGGAATTTGCCTTAGAGATGCCTCAGAAGCCACTAGAACATTTCTGGAGCAGCTCACAGCCAGCAAATGCTTTAACTTAGTGTCAGTTTTTGGAACGGCCCAGGCCAGGTGACGAGGTGAGCGCTAGCTGAAGGAAGGCCCCTCAGCGCGGTGGGGTCTCACGGGCACCAGGGACAGCACCGTGCACAGGACAACACTGCGTGATGCCGAGGGACGCTGAGACCACCACCCACTGATTCAGAACACCCCCCGTGGTGAGGTCCTCGCCCTGTGGGGAGGCACAGTGGGGGGGGGCTGCATCCACCTTTGACCTGCCCCAGGTCCCCAGCTAGGACGTCCCTGTGACCAGCAGCTGCCACTTCTAACGGGGTGCTGATTCACCTCGGTAATTCACCTGAGCTTGGTCCAGGGTTCCCCACTTGGAAAACGCAGACATGCAGCAAGGACATGAGAAAGCGGTTGCATCTGGCCCCTCCCTCCTGCCCTCCCTCCCTGAAGGGCCAATCAACACTCTGCCATTCCAGCACATTCCTTCTGAGCCTCGTTATTGTGTAGGTCCCCAGGAAGTGTCTTGGGAATAAAGAAACTTCCAGACGCTTCCTGGAGCCTATGGTGTTCAGACGGGTGGAGCCCCTACAGCGACCTGGGGAGACAGGGAGTTTTCACTGGCTGCCCGGACCCCTTTGTCTATAATGCCCGCCGTACACGGGTCTTAACCTTCAGACCATCCCTCCACCACTCTGGAAGCAGCACAGGCTGGTGGGGGAAGTGCGGAAAGACAGACAGCCGGTGCCACGTCCCAGCTGCGCCCCTGGGTCTGGCACAGCCGGGGATGGTGTGAAGAGTAGGTAGTTACCTGACGTGCCCGCGGAGAAGTTCTTGAGCGAGGGCCTCTGGACTACGGTGTAGGACTCGCCGACCACAAACACCTTGTACAGCACGGCGTTGTGGTTGATGAAATTCTGCACCACGCAGGGGGGCTGGATGGCGCTCAGGCCCTCCTGGTTGAACACAATGGCCATCTGGGGAGACAGGGGCCACAGGCTCTGTCAGAGTCTACCACCCCCGCAGCCAGGGCCCCTCCACCAAGGCCCATCCGGGACCTGCGGCATGAGGGCTCCCCCAGGAGAATCTCAGGCAGGGTGAGTGGAATGGGACTTGGTAAGAACACCTGGAGATCAGCTCACTTCTCCTGCAGGGGTTTGGAAATCCTGCATCCATTGTGCCTGCCATGTAGGGTTGAGCTGGTGGCGCACTGCACAACTCCTGAGAGCACTATTCACACTGTGGTCCAGGGGACGAAGCCCCTGGGTTGAGTGCTACTCAACCCTTCGCCATCCCAGGGATCCTCCAAAAAGACCCAAGAGGGGGAGGCAGGAACCAGATGACTACGGATCAGGATTTGGAGGCCTTGGGACAGAGCCTGTGTACCAACAAGGGCTGCCTGTCATTGAGCAGTCATGGCAAGCCAGGCCCTGTTCTAAGTACTTAATCTGAGTTACCTGGTATCATCCTCACAATGCACCTGAGGTGGCATATTGCCACCCCCATTTTACAGATGAGGAAGCTGAGGCCCTGAGGAGTTCAGTGACCGGCTGGAGCGTGAGAGTCAGAGGGAGTCGAGCCTAGCACCCAGCCTTGCCCTCACACGCTGGGCCTCCTGACACTCCACAGACAGGAATAAGTCTGTGCTCCCAGCCCCTGGCTCATCTGGGAACAAAGGTCCCAGACAGGAGCAACCAGCAGGGGGCTGAGGCAGGGAGGGAAGAGGGCAGCTGCAGAAAACCCCTCTGCCTCTCCGAGGCCGGGGCTGCCTGGGAGGATGCTGGGACAGAGGGCTTGGCCCACAGCCCATGCGACCCAGCTGCCAGCGCCAGCGTCATGGCTGATCCCTCAGCCTACAGGGCCCCAGGAAGGAGCCACCAGATGCTCGGGACTGCTGAGCAGGAATAATAGGGCCTGGACAGCTGGCCGCCTGCACCGGCTGCCGCCCCTCATGTCAACTATCACGGAGCACCAACCCTACGTGCCTGGTGCTCAGCTGGGCAGGACAGAAGTAGGAAATGGGCCACACAGGGAAAACAAAAAGTGCACATGTGAGCTTGGGGCGGGGGGACCGGAGTGGGAGGTGAATATCTCTCCTTAGCCTTCGGATAAGAATGAAAGAACCACACGCAGAAAACAGGAAAGAACAGGCAGCTGAGAGTCAGGCGGGGTGGGGTTCAAGTCCCCACACCGGCACCCACTCTTCTCACACTCCATTTTCCTCATCTGTAAAACAGCAGCCATCACCACCGTGGGGTGGCTCTGGGGTGCCTTGAGCTTTTGGCCAGGTAGTTTAAAAAAGAGAGAGACAGAGACATCCTACTGTGGGGCAGAGTACACGGTATGTGTGCACTGGCTCCAAAATGAAATAGAAGCCCAAACAGTTCTGCAGACGTAAAATGAAAGCAGAGTGGTCTGGCAGAACTGGTCCTGGTTTTGGCTGAGTCAGGGCCTGGAGGTGCAGAGGCAGGGCTGGGCAGGCTGGGACTCAGGACCCAATCAGGGACACCCACTTTCCTACTTAAGGCCAGTCACGTGCCCAGTGTCATTCCCTGCCCTGGCTGCCCTCAACGCCGCTGTGCATCCCTGAAGTCTGTGGAAACCCGGCCCCAGCCCACCCGCCCTGTGCAGGGTGGCCACGGCAGAGGGAGTGCCCCCCTCTGATGCCAATGGGCTCCCAGTGCACACAGGAGTCTCCAGTGCTCAGGACGGTGCTACAAACTTCGCTGGCTGTGGACCGGGACAGTGGCTGGTGGAGGATGCAGGCATAGGGGGTACCCCTGCGTCTGTCTGGGAGCCAGAGAGCTGGAATGAGGGTGCTCACCCCACACTTGAGGGCTGAGACTCCCCGAGGCCCACGAGGGGCTTCCTGAGAGGAGCTCACCTGGACGCAGAGCTGCGGCCCCCTGCAGGCGCCCAGCGGGCTGCAGAGCAGCTGGCTCCCTGACAGCTCATCGAACAGTTCCCTTGGGCCAGGCCCCGCTACAGCCATGCATCACCCCCTTGTCCTTCACGGCAGCTGTTTAATCCCCAGTCACAGGGTGGGGGAGGTGCTCTGGGGGGCTCGGTGACTTGCCTGAAGTCGCACAAATGGCAACACACAGCGCCAGAATTGCCCCCAGTTCTTAAGATAGAAGCAGTTCCATCTCCCCAGGCCAACCGTTCTGACTTAGGCGGGACTAATCGCACCAGTGGCTACGTTCACACTTCCAGCCTGAAATACTCAAGGAACTGACAGGCACAGGAACCACTGGGGGTGAAAAGGGCCGGTGGCAGGTGCAGGTGCGGGTTAGGGGGGCATGGCTGCTGGGAGGATGCTGCTCTCCAGCCTTCCTGCTCCCTCCCTGGCCTGGCCCCGAAGCACAGCCTGGAGGGCGCCGCCCCTGCCTGGAGCCCAGGCCAGCCGTGAACGGGGCAGGCCAGCGTCCTCGAAGACTCCACAAGGACTCCTGACCTCGGGGACAACTTGCTCTGCGGCAGACGATGCCTTCCACCGCTGTCTCCACATTCCTTCCCACGGGCAGGGCCGGCCCCCATCACAGTGTGTCCCGGGCTAGACTGACACTTTCTGTTTATAGACGTTTCCCCATGATACACGCCAGGGATAAAGGGCACTACATAAATCTAAAGGTCACTGCCGACGGGGCTTCCATTTTTAGTTGCGAGCTCCCGGGGAGCATGTGTGGCGGTGGGGCTGCCCAGGGACAGGCTTTGCCCACGGTCCCACTCGGGTCAACAGCTCCTGCCCAGAGACCCTCATGTGTGCCCAATGGGGGGCCCAGGCTGGGCTGTGCCCGGGGGCTGAGGACAAGGTCCCAGGTAGGCTCCTGAGGGAGGCAAGGGCGACAGAGCCCCAGGGAAGCCCCTGCATGGCCGTCTGTGCCTCTGGCCCCTGAGGGTGCTCACATGCTCACTCTACCGCACACATCTCACTGGCACTGTCTCCCTGGGGACTCTCTGTCCCCGACCAGGGCAGGACTCACATCACATGCACCTGTCCCCCTGGCCCCGACACAGTGAAGAACAAATGAGCAGATGGGTGAAGCAAGCACACCCGGGTGCTGCTCCCCTTCCCTCCCCAACCTAAACTCAGCAGCGCCAGCAGGTCCTTGCGGGCAGTGACAGAATCCTCTCAGAGCGGACAGCCCAGCCAGTGCCTGCCACGAAACAGGCCCTCAGGGAGTGACGATGCTGACAGCCCAAAGGACAAAAAGCCAGGGACAGACTGAACTGGGGTGTGATGCACGTGGGCTCTGCTATGGATTGAATGTGTCCCCCAACTTTTATATGTTGAAGCCTAAGCCTCAGGGTGGTGACTCTGGAGGTGGGGCCTGTGGGAGGTGATTAGGGTTAGATGAGGTCTCGAGTGTGGGGCCCTCGTGATGGGATCAGTGGCCTTATGAGAAGAGACCAGAAGGCTCGCTCTTGCTTTCTGCCCTTGATTACAACAGGCGCACACAAAAAGAGGTGGTGTCAGGACACAGTGAGAAGGTGGCCGTCTGCAAGCCAGTATGGGGGCCCTCGCCAGAAAGGTGCCGTGCTGGCACCTTGATCTGAGACTTCCAGCCTCCAGAACTCTGAGAAAATAAATGTCTGCTGTTTCAGCCACCCAGCGTACGGTATTTTGTTATGGCTGCCAGAGCTAAGGCTCCAAAGGGGACAGGTGGCCCCCAGCACATCTGCCCACCCTTGGGGGCAGGACAGGCACTGGGGCGAGGGTGCAGACAGTGCACAAACCTACAGCACTTCTGCTCGATCCCTGTGCAGCCCAGGGAAAGGATGGAGGGAGCTGCCCACCACGGAGCCGGGACCACGCAGGACCGGGGGAGCAGCTGTAGTGTTGAATTCTGCACACGGGTCGGCAGGGCCCAGGGAGACATGATGAGCTCAAAGAATTGGGGGGCTGGGGGGAGTCAAATCATCTTCCACTCACCTCGTGAGAGTTGGTGCCATGAGCCACTCTGGTTTTGCAAACTATGGGTGGGGAAGAGAAAAGCAGAGAGGAATTAGCGAGGCCACTGACCCACAAGATCTGTCCTGGCAAACACGGGCACTTGGCACTTCCAGAAAGGAACTCTTAAAACTCCCGTGGCGATCACAGAACGGGGCTGGTGGGAGCTGCTGAGACACACTGGCCCTGGATGAGTGGGGTCTGCGCTCGCTTGGGGTCATGCAGATACAGGCCCTAGGCCAGGTGGGGAGAGCACCTGAGCTCCCCCCACCCCCACGCAGGGCCATGCTCTCCGTGGCAGCCGAGGCCTTCGCCCACCCTCAGGGGAGTTTAAACCCAGAGAGGACCTCGCCCCTCCCCACCCGCTCCCAAGGCTGGGGTGCGGGCGCCGTACGTACTGAACGGGAAGGCCAGGCCGTTCTTCTCCAGCAGCCGCATGGTGTCGTCCCCGCACAGGCTCGTGAGCTCCATGAAGGGCGGTGAGCAGATCCTGTCGTCTAGGGCAGAGGGGAGCCTGTCAGTACAGTCCTGGGCAGCCGCTACAGGCCCAGGTCCTGGGACACCCACCTCCCCCAGGACAGCCCCTGCGTCCGTGTGTGGATGACAACGGCAGCATGTCCTTTAACTACAGTTTCTAATAACGCTTCTGTAATTACAAAATATAACTGTAAAATATAAAGAGCACAGAAGAGTAAAAAATATACACATTCTCAGATGTTCTAATGACTACATCCTTAGCCTTTATTTTGGCCATATATACATTTACACACAGAGTGCTTTATGACAGAATACTGTTTTGTAACCTGAATTTTAACTTAATTAACTGTGACCATAAAGTCCCATAAAGACTCGTTTCACATATGGCAAAGTGGCTTCAGGATCATGGCAGGAACAGCACAGCTTTCAGGGCGTGCCTAGCACTGTGCTGGGGGCTTTGCGGGTGTCGCTTTGCAAAGTAACCCCCTAAAGGAGGGACTGAAAGGCCCTGCCTGTGGTGACTCGACTATTCCCTCAGGGACACAGACCCGGCCCGCCTTCTCACGACTTAATGTGCTGGAGAGGACCTTGTGGAGCTCCCTGATGGCCCGGGCTCCCGACCCTCTGGCAGCCCCACTTGGCCCAGGCCCGCCCACGCCTGGCCAACACCGCCTGGCCCTGCACGTCTCGGCCGAGTCCCCGGGCTCAGGTGAGCGCTGCTGTC
This sequence comes from Mirza zaza, assembly GCA_008750895.1. Classification (NCBI taxonomy): domain Eukaryota; kingdom Metazoa; phylum Chordata; class Mammalia; order Primates; family Cheirogaleidae; genus Mirza; species Mirza zaza. Next base: position 143,481 of record VSMD01070158.1, read on the forward strand.
TCCAGGAGCCCACCCAGTGGGCTCTGATAACAGGTCTGATGTTCTCAAAGCCAAGATGCTCTTTCACTGTGATGTCTTGGTGTCAGGCACCAAGTTGGGGGAAACAGATTTTTGTGGGATAACAAAAGCATTCTGGATCTCTCTACGGACGCTGAAATTAGGGGCCTGTTGTTATTGCTTCTTGTCACACAGGCCCCTACCCCGACGAGACCATGAGCTCCCCAGGAGCTGGGACCACCCCGTACTGCTGGGCACAGGGGTTGGAAAGGCTGAGCGTTAGTGGGGTGGGGATGGTCTGCCACCCACAAACTTGGAAACCAAACCAACAGTAAACAAGCAAGGCAGACTGTCCCAAGAGCCTCTAGGGGGTCAGCACATTAAACCGAGGCAGGATCTAGCCTAATTTATCTCATAAAAACCAATGACGGATGCCAAGAATGACACGGGGCATATTAAAAGTGTTTTCATCTCCCTCCTCACCCTCATTCCCCCCACCACCTTGTACGCCAGGCAAAGTCCAAACCCCAAACAGGTACAAAATTTGGGGTGGGGGTTGCCAAGTTTCTTTGGGGCCGAGGGGTGGGTGGCCTAGAGCCAGGGTTTGCTGCGCCCCTGGCCAATGGTGTTGCAGGCCCTCTGCACAGAGCTGTCATTCCATCCTCAATGTGGCCTGGCGGCGTGTGGCATAGGGTGTCCAGAACAGAGGCCACCCGACAATCAGCAAGGAACAGGGCTGAGCTGGCAGCCCAGGAGAGAAGTCAGGAAAATCAGGGTGGGGAGAGGCAGGTCCTGGTGCTCGGCTGTAAGCCGCTACCCAAACAAGGCCCCACTGCTGCACCTGACCCAGAGGCAGCACCTGGGCAGGAATGCTGGTGAGGGGCTGGCGGGCCCCTCCCCACCATCAGGGGAGGGAGCACACAACCCTGCAGCCCTGCCCCACAGATGTGACTCTCAGACACCCGAAGAATCTAGAGGATTCTGCAGTGGGAGGTCTTAGGACAGGTGCTCATGTGGCCTGGCAGGGGCCTGGGCCCCACTCTCAGCCTAGCCCTCCCCACCCCAACACACAGGAAGAATCAGAGGCTGCTGGGGTCCAATAGGCCATCTCCTGTAAGAGCTTCCAGACTCCCCCAGCCAGAGTTTCTGCAGCAGGTGCATCAGCCTGGCTACCAGATTTCAATGTCCGCCTCAACCATCCCTCTCCACCCCAGCCCACCCAAAATTTCACATAATGTCACTGATAATGGCCAACATCTCAATGAACTGCACCTGTTCCATGCCAGACACTGTTCCACACAGTTACACAGTAACTCATCTACCCTCACAAGACCCCCCCAGGAAGCACTACTGTCACCCCCATTTTATAAATGAGGAAACTGGGGCACGGAGGTGACACTCCCTGTGTAGAGTTACAGTGAGCCAGTGGTGCAGCCAGGAGCTCTCACTTGGGCAGTTTGACTCCCAAGACCCTACTGCTGCTCATGGCCTCCCCTAGCAGAAAAAGTACCCACTGAGATCCCAGCTCGAGGGTGCCTAACAGCATGCTCCTCTGCTCTGGGGCAAACCTCAGAATAATAACAGTGTCAACACGCAGAAATCAATCAAAGTAATACATCATGTTAACGAATAAAGCTGTGTTCCCCAACCCCTGGGCCTCGGACCAGTACTGGCCTGTTAGGGACCGGGCTGCACAGCAGGAGGTGAGCAGTGGGTGAGTGAGGGAAGCTGCATCTGTATTTACAGCCGCTCCCCATCACTCGCATCACCGCCTGAGCTCCGCCTCCTGTCAGGTCAGCAGCAGCATTGGATCCTCACAGGAGTGTGAGCCCTGCTGTAAACTGCACATGCGAGGGATCCAGGTTGCCTGCTCCTTATGAGAATCTAATGTCTGATGATCTGAGGTGGGGCTGAGGCGGTGATGCTAGTGCTGGGGAGCGGCTGCAAATACAGATCATCATTAGCAGGGAGGTTTCACTGCACAATAAATGTAATGCGCTTGAATATTCCAAAACATCACCCCCCCCAACCTGGTCTGTGGAAAAATTGCCTTCATGAAACCAGTCCCCGGTGACAACAATTGGGGACCGCTGGGATACAGGACATGATCATCTCACAGCTGACAAAATCTAACACCCTTTCATGGTAAAAACATCGAACAAACTAGGAACAGAAGGGAATGTCCTCAGCCTGATGAAGGGCAGCCACGAAACCCACACTTACAGACAGCACCGCACTCACCAGTGAGACCAGACACCTCCCTTAGATCAGGAACCAGATACGAACGTCGGTTCTCACCACTTCTATTTAGCACTGTGCTGGAGGTTCTAGCCAAGGCCATTAGGTAAGAGAAATGAAATAAAAAGCATCCAGATTGGAAAAGAAGAAGTAAAACTATCTCTATTTGTAAACGACATGATTTTATATATAGAAAATCCCAAGGAATCCACACACAAAACATCCCAGAAACTATGAGTGCTAATAAGTGAGTTCAGCAAGGCTGTAGGATACAAGATCAATATATGAAAAGCAACTCCCTCTCTCTCTCTATATATATGTACTTTAGCAATGAACAACACAAATGTGAAATTAAGAAAATACCATTTACAAAACCATCAAAAAGGATAAAACACTTAGGAATAAATTTAACAAATAAGTACATAACTTAAATGCTGAAAACTACAAAACGTCATTGAAAGAGATTAAAGATGACTTCAATAAATGGAAAGACATACTATGTTCATGAATAGATTTGTTTTTTGTTTTAAGAGATAGGGTCTTGCTCTGTCGCCCCAGGCTGGAGTATAGTGGTGTGATCATAGCTCACTGTAACCACATACTCCTAGGCTCAAGTGATCTTTCTGCTTCAACCTCCCAAGTAGTTAGGACTACAAGTGTGTAGCATCATGCCTGTCTAACTTGTTTATTTTTTGTAGAGACAGGGTCTCCCTATGTTGCCCAGGCTGATCTTGAACTCCTTGCCTCAAGTGATCCTCCTGCCTTGGCCTCCCAAGGTGCTGGGATTGCAGGCTGGAGCCACCGTGCCTGGTCTCGGAGATTTGATATTGTTTCGCTGGCAATACTCCCAAATTGATCAACGCAATACCCAAAGTTCTAGCTTTCCTTCTGTCATTATTGACAAGCTGACCCTAAAATGCACATGAAAATGCAAGGTACCCAAAATAGCAAAAGCATCTTGAAAAAGAAGAACAAAGTTGGAGGGCTCACATTTTCTGATTTCTAAAACTTACTACAAATCTACGAGACAATTGTGGTGTTGGCATAAGGACGGACATAAAGATCAGGTGAATAGAATTAAAAATTCAGAATTAAATCCAAACATCTATAATTTAAATGATTTTCTATGAGGGTTCCAAGACCAAGACAATTCAAGGGAGAAAAGAATATTCTTTTGAACAAATGATGGTAGGACAACTGGATATTTACATGCAAAAGAATGAAGATGGAACCCTACCTCACCTCATATACAAAATTAATTCAAAATCGATCATGATCTAATTATAAGAGCTAAAACTGCAAGACCCTTTCTAGAAGAAACATAGGTGTGAATCTTCATGACTTTGGATTAGGCAATGGCTTTTTAGGACGCTAAAAGGAAAAGCAACAAAAGTAAAAGTAGATTAAATTGGACATCATCAAAAATAAAAATGTGCTTCAAAAGGTGCCATAAAGAAAGTGAAAAGACAACCCACAGAGCGGAGAGAAATATTTGCAAGTCGTATATCGTGACAAGGGTCTAGTATCCAAAACATATAAAGAACTACTAATAATCAAACAATAAAAAAGACACATAATTTGATTTAAAAATGGGCAAAGGATCCAGATAGTTCTCAAAATGAGACATACAAATGACCAATAAGCACGTGAAAAGATGCTCAACATCATCAGCCATCAGGGAAATGCAGTCTAAGCCACAGGGACATCCCACCATACACCTGCTAGGACAACTATAATAAAAAAGACAGACGATAACAAGTGTTGTTGACCATGTGGAAAAATTTGAACCCTCGTACGATGCTGGTGGGCATGTAAGATGGTGCAGCTGCTCGGGAAACAGTCTGGCAGTTTCTTAAAACAGTCAAATGCAGTTACCACCGTACGACCCAGCAACTCCACTCCTCAACTCCACTTATCCTCATACCCAAGAGAACGGAAACATCTGTCCACACAGAAACCTGTCTGTGAGTGTTCACAGCATTATTCGCCACAGCCAGAAAGTGGCAACAGCCCAAAAGTCCATCAGCTGGAGGAATGGATAAACAAAATGGAATGTTACTCAGCCTTTAAAAGGAATGAAGTACCGATACGTGCTACAACACAGATGAAGCTCAAAAACATCATGCTTAGTGGAAGAAGCAGACACAAAAGATCATATACTGTAAGATCCCATTTATCTGAAATGTCTTGAACGGCAGACCCACAGAGACAGAAAGCACATTCATGGTTGTCGGGGGTTAGGGGAGGAGGGAACAGGAAGTGACTGCAAATGGGTACACTTCTTTGGGGGAGACAAAAATATTCTAGAATTAATGGTGATCCTTGTAGTATTTTATAAAAATATTCAGAACTATGGAACTGTACATACACTTTAAAAAGGTGAATTTTATGGTAAGTGAATTATATCAATAAAAAAATTAAGGAAAGACCCCCGGCAGCAGCAGCTGCCATCCACTGAGTGCTTACTCTCCAAGGAGGGACAAGGGGACCCCATCTTTCTCCAGAGATAAGTGTTTGGGGTCCAGATGAAATGCAAGGGTGAGACGTTTCCAACAAGGGGCCATGTGCAGCATTATGCCAGACACCCCCACCCTTCAGTCCCAGGCTCTGGTGTGCAAGATGGCAGCCTGGAGGGTGGCAGGGACCAGGCGGGCCAAGAAAGAAGGGAACAGCCACATGGTCACTTATCTCAGGCTGGAGCTTGTTGGCCACATCTGCACAGCAGACACACTGGCTGCCTGGCCCACTCCTTCTCTGGGCTGGGGAGTGGGCGGCTTGGACTGAGACTGGTGAAATCTCACTGCCAGGAAGGGCTCATATTCCAAGCTCAACTGGCTGCCAAATCACCACTAAGGAAACTGGCCTTCAGTGCAGGCAGTCCCAAGCCCACAGAGCAGACGCTGGAAAGCACCATGTCCCTCAGCGGGCTGCAAACTGCTCCACACTGAGCCCACCCCCACTCTGGACTTGGGGCATGACAGGCTACCATGTCTGTACCGCTTGAGTCAGTTTCTGGCTACTTATAGCCAAAATCATCCTGATATGCCTGTGAAATCACAGTAAATTAGAAACTACTCAGGTTCTTATTTTGGTTTTTAAAACCATTCAAAAACAACAAGGCCAGGCGCGGTGGCTCACGCCTATAATCCTAGCACTCTGGGAGGCCGATGCGGGTGTATTGCTCGAGGTCAGGAGTTTGAAACCAGCCTGAGCAAGAGTGAGACCCCATCTATAACATAAATAGAAATAAACTGACTGGTCAACTAAAAATATATATATAGAAAAATTAGCCGGGCATGGTGGTGCATGCCTGTAGTCCCAGCTACTCGGGAGGCTGAGGCAGGAGGATCCCTTGAGCCCAGGAGCTGGAGGTTGCTGTGAGCTAGGCTGACGCCACAGCACTCTAGCCCAGGCAACAAAGTGAGACTCTGTCTCAAAAAAAAAAAACAACAAAAAACAAAAACAACAAAAAATGTGTTTGGCCTCTATGAACTAGGGATACAGCAATAAATAAAACAGATTGCCTCGTGGAGCTTACGTTCTACCAAAGGGACCCAAACAATAAACCAGGCAGGTAAGTGAAACGTGTAGCTAGCTGGAGCTGGTGGGAAAACACACAATGCAGAGAGCCAGGGTGCTGGCGGAAGTGGGAGTGTGTGATCTGAGTGAGGTGAAGGCTGAGCCAGGAGGCTGTGCATCTGGGATCTATATGCCTTCCGGGCAGAGGGAAGAGCCAGTGTGAAGGCCCAGCATGATGCTGGCAGGACGCACAGGCTAGACTCACCTCTGAGCGTAGCCCGGCACGTGGACACAGAGGTCGCCTGGCCGAGCAGGAGGTCTGGGGAGGGAACCAGGCCCGGCTGCCCTCATTGGCTGGTGGGGCCAGGTGCACCCGTCCCACCACCTCGGGTCCAACAGACAGGCCAGCCCTGCCCACGTGAGGGACAGCTCAATCATGGGAAGCTTGTGGTGGCATCGCCAGCTCTTCCCCCAAACAGACAGGATAAAGACTTTCGGTAAGTTGTGCTGGGAGTCCGGGAGGCTATTTCTGGTTCCCTGAAAAAGGCTACTGGTTGCTTGTTTATCTGTCATCTTTATTTTTGGATGGGAGTTGGAAAGAGACTTTTTTTGGTTCGATGGTGGGTTGTTTCTTCTGGGAGCTAACATCAGCCCCTGGGAAACAGAAATGCTCCAACCTTCGCTCTCTGCCACCCCAAATCTGAGCTGTGAAGCTGGACGGCCCTCGGCAGTGTGCGAGTCCCAGACACACCTTTCACCAGTGGGGACGGGGAAGAGAATGGTTCAAGGATACACATGCTACTAGCAGGGCCAGGACGAGAGCTGGTGTCCGAGTCACACCTTACTGTCCGTACTCTGCCAGGTGACCTCACTCTCATGTGAATGGCAGCAGCTATACAACTAGCAAGAAAACAAAGGGACCAATGACAAACAGGTGGACAGGACAGAAGAAGGATGGGTGAAGGAGGGGAGATGGGCGTTGGAGGTGCAGCTTTGGAGCCAGCCAGCTGACTCTGAACCTGGGGCAAACTACTTGCTAGCTGAAACCGCAGGCAATGGCCACTCTGCGGGGCCCTGCTTTCCTAGTTTATAAAATGCCAGCGATGCTTCCTGGGCAGTTGTTGGGAGGCCTGGAGCATTGCACCCAGTGGGAAATACCCATGGAGAGCAAGTAGAATTCAAATCATGGCCACCAGTCCATGTCCCAGGCATGTCATGGCCCAGGCATCCCTAAACATGGGGCAGCGATGATGAGCACCGACTTGGAGGCCTGAGAGCAGCCCAGTCTCTCTGACATAGGCCACCTGGCCAGGCCACTGAAGCTCTCCGATCCTTCTCCCCATCTGTAAAACGGGACAAGCATGCTGCCCACATCCTTGACCTGCTGTAGGGGCGCGGTGCGGCCATGCCCACAAAGGCATTCAGAAACACTTGGAACCAGAGCCGGCCCTGTTTCCGGGACACCCCACCCTCCTGAGGGCACCTGGCACCCGCCCTTGTGGCCACCCCTCGGGCTATTCTCCTGGGACACTGGTGGAACAAGTGCTGTGGCCCAGCACGGGGACCTCCTCCTGGCTCCTGAATAGATGCTCCTGAAGTCTGTTCACCCAGGAAGCCCCTCGCTGGTCCTTCCCCCATAACCATCTTCTCCCCACACAGGCCTCTGCCCCAAACCACAGGATCCCTGGTGTCTCCCCACCTTCCCACCACCCGGCACAAGCTGCACACAGCTGTCGGGTCTTGGCTCACCTCTCTAAAGCTCTCATTTGCACGGAGAATCGTCCCTGCTCGAGAATCCTCCACAGCCCCTTGAGTGAAGTCCGTGGCCCTTCCAGGCCTCTGCAACCTGACCCTGTGTAACTTCTTGTGACCGGCTGAATCATGTCCCAAACCCCTGTGCCCAAGAATGGGACTGCACTGGAGACAGGGTCATTAAGGAAGTAATTAAGGTAAAATGGCGTCACCAGTGTGGGCCCTAATCCAATCTGACCGTATTCTTAAAGAAGAGACCAGGACATGGACACACTGAAGAAGACCACATGCACACATAGGGAGCCGACGGCCGTCTGCAGGCCACGGGGAGAGGTCTTGGGAGAAACGAAGCCTGCCAAAGCGTGGAGCTGAAACTTCTGGTCTCCAGAACCGTGAGATGACAAATTTCTCATCTGTCGCACTGTTATGCAGCCCTAGCAAACAAACACGCCGCCCAGAGCCCCTCTGACTGCGGAACCCGAGATCCTTGCCAGCCAAACCCCGCTCCTGACTGTGCTCCCCACACCTCTGGGAATTTCCTCCTCCCCCATCACCTGGCAGCAACCCGCTGTTCCAGGCCCCACCGAGCTCTGGCTCTTCCCCAGCCCTGGAGAACCAGCTGTCCGCTGCTGCTGTTGCCTGCCAAGAGCACTCACCCGGCGGCTTCTACCAACAGACACGCTTCCCCAGTACCTTCCTGGCATTGCCACCCTGTTTTGTTGCTCATCTCTTGTACTCTGTTAAAATTTCACACACTTGGGTTCTGATTCAGTAACTAGGTAGAATGTTCCCTGGGGACAGGAGAAGGCTGGCTTATGTAAGGGCCATCCTTTGCTACGAGTGCCTGTGCGAAGACGAACTGACAGGTGGAGAAGTGGGCAGAGTGCTGGAAACAGGAAGGGAGCAGAGAGCCAGCACAGCCCCAGAGGAAGACAGGGGCCACCGAGTGGCGCTGTTGGCCTGGGGCAGCCCTGATGACAGCTGCAGTGGGACCTGAATGAGCCTGGTGGGCCGACCTGCAAGCTCCAGTGCTCGTGACTCACTTAGTGTCTGACTGTCCAAAGTCACCCTCCCGCCGCTGTTATGCAGTCAGGAGGCAGCAGGCGCGTGCTGCTGAGTTCTAGGCGGGATAGACGTTCCATGCATTCTGGGCGAACCAAGTTTCACCCTGACAGCAGCTTTGAAAACAACCCAAATAGCTTTCTGGCCTGTGATGACGATGGCAGCCACCCAGTAATACCCAACACTCAAGTCACAGGCATGTGGGGGCCGGAAAGCCGCTGTGGGCCTGGGCCAGGGGGGGACGCCACGCAGGGCCTGTGCACAGGCCTCAGATGAGAGGAAGCGGAAGACAGAATCATTCCCAGATCTCCAAGGACTTAGAGGGACGTGTGAGGGACTGGGCACATCCTCACCACTGCAGCACAACGTCTTGTCCACCTGGCCCAGCCCAGAATGCTCCAGGCACCCGGCCACAGCCAACTAGTGCCCTTGTCCCAGGCGGGGCGGCCACCCTGCCCACGTCTCCACCCCCCTTTTGGAAGAGCAGCGTGTCTGACTCCCTCCTCCTCGCACCTACCGCAGCCGTTCCTCTGCACTCGCGTAGGGCAAGTGACTCACCTCCCTGCAGCCCGAGGCCCTTGAGGGCAGGGCCAGTGCAGGCTGGATTTGCAGGGCGGTTTGTGGGGCTTCAAAAAGGATGGAAACAATTGAACAGCAGTGACATCATGAGTGTATCTTTAGGCCCATTAACAGGCCTGGATGAGAGAAAATGGAAATAACACGTTTTGTTTTGTTTGTTAAGGAACTAAAAGTTCCAGGCCCTGAAGCTGGTGTGCCCTGGGGATGTGGGGACAAGGAGCCGGACTCTCAGGAGCCACTTGGAACTTGGCTGCGGCTCTAGGCAGCTCCCAGGAGCAGCGGACCCTCGCCCTTGCGGCCTATGCGGTAGCCCCTGCCAAAAGCTGTGGGCAGGTGGGGTGCGTGCAGTGGTGGATACTAAGAGCCTGGGTTCCAATGCTAGATCCACTGTTTCACCCTGGGCTGGTCTCTCATCCTTTCTGTGCGTCAATTTCCGCCCCTGCGAGTTGGGGACAACAGCGCCTACTGCAGAGGTTGCTGTGAGAACTGAGTGAGTGTGAGTCAGCGCACTGAGACCGTGTGGTAGGCGGTGAGCGCTAGGTCATCTTTGCCGCTGTGACCAGCTAGAGTTTGCTTGTTCACCGAGGTCCACCCAATGACCCTGGGGACCATTTTGAACCTGTGAAGGGGTCTGGAGGGCTCCTCAGGAGAGAGCAGCGTCTCGTGAGCACCAGGCACAGGGACACAGGTGCCGTTGCAGGCCCCCTGGGGGTAAGGGAAGCCCCAATCAGGCACTGAGGACCAGGTCACCAAAAGGCAGCCCAGAGAAAGGCTTCCTCAGGCAGGACTGAGCCTGCTCAGCCGAGCTTACCCAGAGCGTCTGGGGAAAAGAAGGGTCATGTGAGGACTATGGGAGCGAGGGAAGGCCAGGGCTCCTTTGAGAGGTCTGCACCATCACCCAGGCCCCTGACCACAGGCCAAGCAGTGCCCTCGGGCCAGGCGCCCAGGCCAGGCCTGGAGGAGGGTGTGGACAGGGAGGGCCTCCCTGTCTCCGGGTGGGTGAGGGAGGATGAGCAGGTGCGATGCGTGGGGCCCAGGATGAGGCTGAGCCACTGCCCTGCAGCTCCCACTCTCTCAGGGCGCGTGTCCAGCCTCCTCCCCGGCCTTGAAGTCCTCCAGGGTTGAGGGCCGGCCTACACCTCCAGCTCCCCCTCCTTCCGCCACCATCAACCTCCAGGCTCTGGACAAAATGAGCTTCGCTCAGTCTCTCAATCAAGCTCCCACCACTGAGCACAGGCTCAGCGACCCCACCCTGGCACCTGGTCACCCTGGCGTAGAGGCTTGCGTGGTGTCTGCCCCCGACGGGAAGAGAGGCCCAGGAGGGCAGGGCCTGAGGCTGCTTTGCTCACCTCTGAGTGCCTGGGACCCGCCCGGAGCCTAGAACACTGCTCTGTGCAGATGTGACCGGGCCGTGGGAGGCCCACACGTCTGCAGTGTCCGGATGAGACTGGCACGCGGATCAGCAGACCGAGCGGAGCAGACTGTCTTCCCCAGTGTGAGTCCCCATCCAACCAGCTGAAGCCCGACCAGGACAGAACGCGGGGTGAGAACACTCACGCCCCTGCCTCACTGTTTCCAAGCTGGGACATCCGTCTCCACACTCGGACTGCAACTCACACCACTGGCTCTCTCGGCCTTTGGACTTGGACTAGAACTTACACCACTGGCTCTCCTGGGACTTCTCAGCCTCCACAATTATGTGAGCCAATTTCTTACACGCCTCTCTCCATTATCAGGTGGACTCTAAATGCTGTCCTTTGGCCGTGGGCTGCCCCTACAGCCTCACAGAAGAATAGAACATGCACCCTGGAGCTAAAGCCACAAGAGGCTCTCTTTCTTGGGAACAGTCGCTGGGTCCCCGAGCCGCCAGGTAAGAAGTCTGGCTCCTGCACCACGGCCGTGCCAGGCGGCCATGCAAGACCGCCTGGCCACAGAGAAGCGCCTGGCTGAGCCCCGTCAAGCTGCAGATTTAGGAGCAAAATAAGTATGCTGTTGTTTCAAGTCATTGTTCTGGCTGCCACAGTAACTGACGACCAGGATGGTGGCTCACGGAGATGACGTGTTTAGTGCCTCAGTGTCAGCCGCCACAACGGGCACATGCATACACTCGGGCGAGCACCACACACTTGCAGGTGCCAATTCACGTGACCTTACGGCAATGCCATGGTGCAGATCACCATCACCATCTCCACCCCTGAGTGGTTACGTGGTCAAGAACAAAGCCAATGTGCGGCAGAACGGGGGTCCCGCACGGGCACTGGGCTCCACGCCACGTCCTGACCCGCTGGTGAACCGCCTCATTTTTCTCCACTCTCATCAAGCCTGCGTAGGAACACGGAGTCTGGGAGGTCCCTGTCCTGCTTCAGAGACCAGGATGCAGGCCCCGGGCCAGCTGTGCCGCCCTAACACCGTGTGGCCGGCCCCTGGGGCTGCTGGGCTGGACACTCACACTGCCTGGGTCGGTGTTACCTTGAAAAAGTGACTTCACCTCATAGTGCCTTAGTTTCCCGATCTGTAAAATGGGGATAAAAATAGTCTTGCTCACGGAGTTGCCATGAGGACCAAAGGAGCTAATACGCAGGCACTTAAAACACAAACCAGCACGCAGCAGACACGGAGTCAGATGCCAACATCCTTCCCATCACCATCATGACTAGTATTTCACGGGCCACCATTTAAAAAAGTCCAAGCTGACCTTAGGGAGCCCACCACTGCTCTGCCTGGCCCGACGAAGCCCCAGGGGAGGGCAGAAGACTGGAGATGCTCGAGGGGCAACGTGCCTCCTCCCTCCTCCCTCCCAAGGATGCTTCTCTTGACCTCAGGCACTGAAGGAGCCTTCTCGTCCATCCGCCCACCAGGACAGAACTCGAACTCTGAAAGCAGATCAGCAGCAAACTTCTAAGCCACCCCTAGAGGGCCACCGAGACCTGCGTCACTCTCCTGGCAGAACGCACAGCCTTGACCCGGCATCCTCGTGCCTGGAATGCAAGGTTGGATCTGGGCCTGCCAGTCGCCAGAGCAGGACCAGGGAAAATGCAAGAGCATCCCCAGGACGGCAGCGTGCTTGGCCAGCCAGAGGTCCCGAGGCAGGAGAGTGAGCTCCCTCGCAGTCTTCTCCGGGGGCCTGAGCAGAAGGGAGGAAAGGGGACAGTTCTGGCCCCAGGTCCCCAATGCCACAGTGTGGCAGCAAGGCCACTTGGGCCAGTGCTAGCCCAAACCCCAGCACAAGAAAGGCTGTCACCAAGAGGGAACTTTCTTAGCCACTGGGCCTTCCCTTGTGCTGCACTGCCCCCGACGATACCCCTTCTCACCTCTGCCTGTCAACTAGAAGCCCCAGGATTCGGTCCAGGCTGGGGGCTTATCACTGTTTGTCACTTACAAGGGCCACTCCCTCGTGGCCTTTCTTGGTAGCCATGGAGGCAGCCACCCCCCTCTTGGTGCCCCCGTGGCATCATCCTGCCCCTGTGGGTTTGGCACACGATCACGGCTGTGGCTTGCCCTGTGTCTCCTTCTCCTCTGGCCGCCCAGATGCTTGCCAGGGCTGCCTGTCCATCTCTGGGCTCCGTCCCTCCTGCTCCTGCCCACTGCCACCACCCTCACCGAGCCCTCTGCCCCTTCCCTGACACCGCGGCAACCTCCCCACTCACAGGCCAAGTCGAAACTGGCACCCGAGGCCCCCAGGGGCTCAACACGGGGCTCTCTCCAGCAACACAGATGGCCCCATTTCTCCTAAATATCCTTTCCTGCTCCCTCTCCCTGGAATGGCTCCCACCTCCCTCCAGCTCAGCACACTGTCTCAGAGCCGCTTCAGATACACTACCTCCCCACCAAGCCCATGACCCCATCTGTCAAGGCCAGCCCTTCCCCAGGACATCTCTGCTCAGAGGCTCCCCAAGTACACCTGCTTATTATATGTCTAACTCTTAAAAACAGCCTTCCCTCCTTTGCACATTTATTGAGCACCTACTGCTTTCCAGGTCCTAACCTGGGGACTCTAGGTCCCTACAGATACACTTGCTCCCTGTCCTTGAGGCCCCCAAAATTGGATGGAGAAGAGAGCAGCCAGCAGCCGGTGACAATGCAACAGGATGTGTGGGACTGAGGAGGGAGGAGGGCACAGAGGCGCACACGGGGAAGGGAGTGTGCAGCCAAGAGGGCTTCCAGGAGTGTCCTGAACCAACCCCCACAGCTGGAGCTAGTCAAAGGGACGGAGGGTATTCCAGACAGAACACCATGGACAAGTGCCAAGGGTCAAGAGGGGTGCTGTGGGGGTTGGCACGGTGCAGCGTAGAACATGAGGGCCAAATGGCCAGAGAAGCCACCCAGGTGAGGGGATGGGCAGCAGCCCCATGCCCAGGGACACCCGGCACAGGTGACAGGGCCCGGAGAGACTTAACAATACCAACTAAATTCCACCGAACTTAGAAGCACGTAAGGAAAAACCCTTGTGTCTGCTCAGTGTGACAGGCAGAATCCTAAGGTGCCCTCAAGAGTCTCTGTCCCCTGGTGTACTCGCCCCACATAATCGCCAGGACTGTCCACGCGATACGCATCATTTGGTGATTATATTACGATGTAATGTAACCAAGCGGGGTACGCGGGTGGGCCCTACTCCACCACACACAGTGTCTTCTCGGGAGAGGACATGGGAGATTCAAGGCACAAAGACTGGGCCGCCAGGGCTGGCTTGCAGATGGAGGGGCCACATGAGAAGGGACGCAGGGTCTATAGGAGCTGCCAGCCAGCAAGGAGAGGGACCTTAGTCTTACAGCCACAAGGAACTACATTCTGCCAACCAGAGTGAGCTTGGAGGTGGATTCTTTCCCGGGGTCTCCAGCACTCAGCCCAGTTGTGACACCCTGAGCAAGGCCCCAGCCACCCCACTCGGGCTTCTGCCCCACCCAGCTGTGAGATAATCAGCAGGTGCTATTGCAAGCCATGTGGTCTGTTGTCCTCTGTCATGTGGCAACGGGAAACTGATCCACTAACTGTGTTATCTGGAGTGGCTGGGGGAGGGAGAGTGGCATTTCACCAGTGGCTACAGCCCCTGCCCTGCTCCCTGAAGGCCTTGCGGTAGCTGCCACCTGCCTGTTAGCAGCTCGGTCCTCGGCGGGCTCGCTGACTACAGGTGAGCTGTTGTAGGAAAACACAGGACCCAGCCTGCAACTAGGGGGACAGAATCATTCCTGGACAGAGACAGAGGGCTCCAAATGCCACAATATCATGACCTGGTGAAGTGTGCCTCGGTCGGCTGGACCAGTTTTACTCCCGTCTGACTCAACTAGTGACCTATCTCATTTTGTGGGGCCAGGGAGCCATTTGCACCCGGAATGCCCACAACCCAGGACAGGGGGAGCCAGGCACTGGCACAGGTGGAGGCACAGACATGTCTAAGCCCAGTGTCTAAGCCCGGCGGCGGCGGCTGGAAACATGGACAGACTCTGTGGCAGCTGTTCCCTGATTTACAGCCCTTCTGGGCCCGGGGCAGATGCTCGCTGCCCCCACTCAGCTCCAACTCCCAGAACGCAGCAGCCTGTTTGCATTCAAGACGTTTTTAAAACGTCTGGAGTGTTTGTCCTATTCTAAAAGCAGAACATCTTAGCTCGGCCCCAGCGCAAAGAAGGTGCTTACAATGGAGAAATGGTCCATATTTCTTAACGATGGGACAATTTCTTTCAAATAAAAGGGGTTGTAATCAATCAACAAGGAAAAAAACCAAACAACTCAATAAAAAAATATGGGCAGACAACATGAAGTGATTCACTCACAGAAGAAATTCGAACGGGGCCAATGAACACATGACGGGATGCTCAATCTTGCCAATAATGACAGATATGCAAAGTAAGATATCACTTCCCCCAGGCAGACTGGCACCATTAGGGGTAAAATGTGTCCAAACTTTTTGAAGGGCAATCCAGTAAGATCTGCCAACGTGAGGAATGTTTATAATCTTTGGCCAAAAAATTCCACTTTAGGGATTAATTTTACAGAAATATGCAGAGATCTGTCTACTGTAGCCCAGTTTATTAAAAAAAAAAAAATCCAAACAAAACTAGAATGACCTTACGAGCCCAGCAGAAATTATGATTCATTCATTCATGTGCTGAAATATTATGTTGCCATCAAAAAGGGCAGACCTAATTCTCTCATCTTTGTGGGCTAACATGGGAAAAGTCAACATTAAGTATTAAGTGGGGACAATGAATTATACCAGGACACGTGTAGTATGATACCTTTTCTAAAAATGCACATATATTTCTACATGTATAAGAACGGGAGGGATAGATTCCAAACTGTGAACAGAGGCTCACTCTGGGGAGTTAGGTTGGGGTTAAGCAGATGTGCAAATACCAGCAAGTAGGGTCCGGCACCGTTCAACAGCTGGAATACAAGGACAGGTCTGGGCACCCATGAGGGGAGGCCCACCCAGTCCAGGAATTCCTGAGTATGCCGAGTGGAGCAGGCCTCTCACCAGAAGCCCCACAAAAATGGGAAGGGGACTTCATAGCTGATTAGAAGGAAAAGGCTAAATAAATACTGCAGCATTTCATTGATTCTAAGGTGCATTTTTTCATTATTTTCCATCTCTGGAATTGAGATGTGTCTCATAACCAGTATTTTGTCACAATTTACTTAAACTTTTGTCTTTCTTACTGCAATATAAAATATCAGTGCATCTTACAATAGGTGGTGAAATTTAGTACAACCTCCCCCGCAGACTGAAGATTCATGACAACACATTAAAGGCTCTGAGAAGTCCTGTAACAAAGAAATGTGTAATCCTGATTTCTCCAACCTATCCAACACTTTTTCCTCCTTTCCCTTATCTTAGCCTTTCCTTTTGCTTACATACGAGACTATGGTGGGGCTCCACGAGGGGCCACCCCGTGCCCTGTGGGATCTGGGAAACTGCAAAGGGTTCCTGTCATGTTCCAGTGCAGCTGTATGAGGACCGTTTGGCGAACAAGGCGATGCAACAGTGGCAATTGTTGTTGGGCAAGAACCATCAATAGATGCTCCAACAGCAGAGCAAAGGCACAATGAGAGACGGGATATGTACAAGGTATCTTCTTACAAGGTTCCTGCCAACTACGAACAACAAAAAATATATAGTGAAAAACCTAGCAGATTTTAGCCAAATAACTGCTGCAGAGCCCACATGAGACACTGTCATCATGTGTCTCCGGATACAATGTGCTAAGAGGTGCCAGCGGCACTGGGTGGCATTCCTGCCCCAAAGGCATAACTCGGCCCACCCACGGAAAACACCAGATAAACCCAAGTGGAGGGGCGCTCTGCTAAATAAATGTCCAGGCTCTTCTAAAGTGTCACCGTCACGAAGGATACACACCCTGAAGTTCCATCCCAGACAGCAGGAGAGCACAGAGGATGACAACCAGACCCGGAAAAGGGTAACAACGGGACAACTGGGAAGTTAGAATGATTAATAGCATTAATAGTACTGCCATCGGTGTCAACCTCCTGGTTTAGATAACTACGTCATGGTCGCATAGGATGTCAACACTAGAGGAAGCCGTGCAAAGCATATACGGGAATTTGTGCACTGGCTTTGCAACTTTTTTTGTATGTCTAAAATTACTCAAAAATAAAAATTCTACCAAATGAACCTGTACAATGTGAGCTTTATTATAAATCTAAAAGCCAATAAAGATTTGAAAAAAGCCCACCTGTGCTCATGATGGGTCACCCTGAAAACACTCCTTGTGTGGGGACATAAACCCAGGCTCTCTATTTGCAAACACGGGCCTGGGCACCTGGGGAGAAAGGACAGAGGGGGAGCAACTGCCCCGGCGTTGGGGCCTGGTCCAGCAAGGGCGCTGGGCGGAATCTGCACTTAATGCTACGCTAAATGCTAGTTCAGGTCGCAGGGTCACAGCACATGGAGTGTGATCTGAAACCCACAATGCACTGCCCCCAGGAGTGCTCCCACTGAAGAATCCTCACACAACCCTATGAGGAAGGTACCACTATCATTATCCCCCTCCCCATTTTACAGACAGGAAAGCAGAGGCTCAATGCAATCAAACAACGTGCTAGAAGCACACAGCTGGGTGTTCAGCAGAGGACATGAACCCAGGCAGTCTGACTCTAGATTCATTGTGGTTCTGCTTCTGACAAGATCCCTGGGTGGGTCCCATGGGGAGAGCACTAGACTGAGAGTCACAAAGGTGCTGAGTGGCCCTGGGTCAGTCCTGCAACCATTCTGAGCCTCTTGCCTTATCTTTAAAGATACGGAGAAGAACAGTTGTTGTAGGGGGCTTGGAGAGCTCAAGAAAGGTATCAGATGGGCTGTAAACTCACACTGAAGTGTAAACAGCTGGTCTCAGGTACTTTCTGATCCACCTGACCAATAAGGAGGTTTGAGCACCTGTCTGGCCCTACTGTGTCCCAGGAAAGATGCAGAGATTTTTCACCGGGGGACTGGGAGACCCTTTGCATGAGAGGGAGGAAGAAGGTTCCTGTGAGTGTTGAGTCTGGAGAGGCTTAGTCACCATGGTGAGGGGAAGGAATCTGGGAGAGGGAGCCAGAGGTCCCAAACAGTCTGGTTCACCAACGCCCAGGGTCTGCCCTGCAACCTCAGGGTCTGCAGGGACGGCCTGGTGGAGTGATCGGAGCCTGGCGGGTGAGTGGGGGAGTGCCTCCTGCAGGGATGCCTGTGGTTCCCCGAAGGCTCTGCAGGAAGGCCGGGCCAGGACCGAGCAGCCTGTGTGCGGCAGGTGAGCAGGAGGCCTGGCAGGCCCACCTGGACCGCGTGGGGGATCTCGGCCAGCAGCCACGGAGCTGGGTAAGGCCAGAGGGAGGCGGCTGAGGGTGGAGGGGCAGCTCCTGACTTGCTGGGTCCCTGCCGTGGTCCTGAAGGCTCTGAGGGCCCAGCAAGGTTAAGCTCTGAGAGACCAGACGGGTTTGTTATCCCAAGAATGGAGCTGCACCTCCAGGGGGTTCTAGACCAGCTGCCATGAGAGCTCATTTCACTCCTACGAATCTCTGCCGGGAGCCTGCGGACCCAGGCTCTAGAATGAGGCTGAGCGGGCAGGAGCTGAGCAGGGCCCAGCAGCCATTTGTCTCCACCAGGGCCCTTAGGAGGCCTGGACTGAAGACCTCTACAGGAAAGCTGAACCCAGGAAACAGGGCCACTGCCCTCCAGAGACAGCCCCTGGCACTGTAGCAAGAGGGGGGTGAGGCTGCTGGAGGGAAGGTGGGGGTCCACTTATCCTGACCCCCAATATACACAGGGACCCCTCATCCCCTGTAGCAGCTGGGCCAGGGTGGGCAGATGCCAAGGAAAGGGCCCTAGAGCGGGCCTGCGGGCCTTGGCTATGGGGGGCAGGAGAGGGACAGAGGCAGGTGAACCTGGAGGTGCTCCTTGGAACCGATTCTGCCCTCAGCGTGTTCTGGCCTCTGCTGAGAACCTGGCCACCAGGGCTGATGCTTTCAGGGTTCTTGGGTTCTTGGGAGCTGACAGAGCTTGTCTCAGAGCGGGACTTCCAAAGAAGGCTATGGGTGGCAGGTGGAGCACCTCCACAGGACAGGATGCCTGATAGCAGCAAGGGCGGGCCCTGGCCCCAGGCCTCCTGTAGCGGGGGTGGCCTTTGCCACGAGCCAGGAGCAGGAGCAGCCCCACCAGGGGCCAGCAGAGGTCAGAAGGCAGGAAGGACGCAAAGAGCTGGCTGCAAACAGACGTCTGGAGTGAGGCAGGAAGGTTAACTGGGCTTCCACACGGAGCTCGGCTTCAAGACATACCAGCTCTGAAACCTCAAACAAGTTACCTCCCCAGGGTTCCGAGTTCTCGCCTATAGAGGAGGAATATAGCAGCTATGTCTGGAGGATCGGCGAGGAGGCCAGGAGGAGCTGCTTACCTGGACCAGGCCGGATCCCAGGTGCTCACAGGCACCATTTCCTTCCCTCCCCCAGCTCCAGGCAGGACACTGACCTGGCAGGTGCCGGAAGGGAGGACTTCTGGCATGAGGACTCAGAGCAGGGGCAGGGTTCGGTCCCCGCTGCCTCCCAAGACCCACGAGGCGCCTACATTGGCCTGGCCCACAGCTGGTGCTCAGCTGCCCTGGGGCCAGGGTGTTCCAGGGGCTGTGAGACCACCCTGCTCTGCAGACCCTCCACCACTACCTGAAAGGAGGGGTCCCTGCCTGGGTGGCAGAGGGTGGCCGATGTGGAAATGAGGACAGTGTCTCTCTCACATATCCCTAAGGTCCAAGAAGGGGAACCATAGCCAAGCACCCACCCTGAGGGGCCTGGCACCCTGTCCTTTCTCATCCCAGAGTCCTCGATGGGACATGTCGTCCCCTTGGCATTGGCCCCGTGGGCTGGGCACGCAGGCACTTAGGGAGCGTTGGAACGGGGTCAACACCACTTCACGAATGTGCAAATGACTGCGAGGGCAGGGACTGGCCCAGGTGCACTAAGATTCCAGCCCAGGTCTGCCAGCCACGAGGCCCTCATTCTTTCCTGCTCTGATGTGTGGCTGCCCTCAGAAAGAAGGCAGGATTCTGTTCCTCCCCAGTAACAGTGCGGGGCAGAGATTCAGTGACCGTTTGAAGCACAGCAGCTGGTGGACCCTGGGGACCTTCTCTGGCCAGCATCACCTGGATAGCACGACCTGCCCACAGGTGCAGAGTCTCTGATGGTGTCCATCCTGGCCTCAGCCCCGTCAGCCACAGGGGCTGGGAGAGCAGGAGACAGTGTGCACAGGGCTTAGCAGCTGGGCTCGGGAACCCCCTCGAAGAGCAGACCCAGACTATATGGCTCCCTATCCTGGACCTACCCCCGGTAGCTCTGTGAGCTTAAGTGACTTAGTTCAATGCACCTTACCGTCTTCATCTCCAAAACAGGGATGAAAGCAGAACCTTCCTCACAGGGCATCATGCGCACTGAATTAGCGTTTACTATACGTAAAGTTCTTAACGCAATGCCTGGCACCCAGTAAGTGCTCAGTGTCTGCCTGAAAGCTGACAAAAGCACGGCTCAGAGAGGCCACGCAGGGCAGGGGATGGGCGAGGTCTGAGGCCTGGCCTTAGACTCCAAGGCCCTTCCCACCCCAGCCCCTTGCAGCTCACCACAGGCAGATGGCCAGCCCCTGACTCTGAGTGCAACCCCCTAACCTACAAAATCCTACCCTGCAGTCCTCCCCACCCCCAGGCAGAGGCTCTTCAGGGAGTTATTTCTCCCAGACTCTAAGGAATGTTATTTTCTCTTTACTTGGTGTCTAGATTACTCATTTTCAGTCCTGCTTTCAAGTGGCCTCCAAGATGAGCTCTGATTAAATTCCTATAAAACCACAGGCAAGAATGCTTGGTCTGTGGCATGCACACCCCTCACCAAGGAGGCCTGGCGTCCAGGACAGGCTATCTGTCACCTACAGCCCATGTGTGGGAGCTTCCGGAGAGCCATCCCTCAGCCCAAAGTCAACAGAGCTGTCAAAGACCTCTCCAGCCTGCTGCCAGGTGGCCCAAGACCCTCCACATCTGCTGTCCCTGGGGAAAGAGCACAAACCCAGGCCACCCAATCACGGTCCAGGTGGGTGGCGACTGGCCTTGGTGTTTCCATCTCTGGACCCTGGCCCTGTGTGGCAGAGTGAGCAGCCAACGGAAGACACGGCCTGCAAATGCATGTCAGGCAAATCACAGTTTGTCACTGTGGGCTCATCCCTCCCTCCCCCATGCCTGCACCAGGCAAAGCTGAATTTCTAGGAGGCTTCTTGCGTGGTTTGAAATGCATCCAGGCTCAGTGTTGCCTGTGCCTCTGCCTAAGGGACGTGGGTGCGGGGAGGGACGTGGGCGTGGGTGCAAGCATGTCCCCCAAGTGGCTGCCTCCCAGAAGCCGTCATCTACAAGGGAAAACTGAGGGGCGTGTCCCTCTGCAAGCCTCTAGGTCTCTCGGTCTCCAGCAGCTACACAGATGGGACTGCCACAAGTTCACAGGCTGAGGCCACACCCCTGGCCATACAGAGGAGGAACAGGCTTTACAAGGTCTTCACCCATGGGCAAGGTGGGACCCCAGGCAGGGGCCCACGTCTTGGGAGGTGACATGGCAGACAGCTCACAATTCTCCAAAACTCACTCTAGCCTTTCTTCCCACGATGACAAAACCACTGACTTAGCTGGGTATGTGACTGTCCAGAACAAAGACTATATTTCCCAACTCCCTTGCAGCTCAATAGGTAACTAATTCTTGCCAAGGATGTAAGAACAGAATGTCATGTTATAGCTTCCAGAACCCTTCCTTAAACAACAACCAGGGCTTGTTCCCCTTCGCTTCCTTGTTCTTAGCTGCGCTGTCCATCCTACTGTCTAGATCCCGGATGTGAGGGCTGGAAGTTCAGCCACCATCTGGCCCGGACAGAGGCTGACAGATCTGAGGCAGAGCAATGACCATGCTCCCCTCCAGGCTCTGACTTAGATGAGGCTGAGCTCTGGGAATGTGGGATTGAGATGGCTCTGACCAAAGGCTGCCCAGAGACCCAGACAGGCAGGCCGAGAGCTCCAGGAGCAGGCCTCACCTGCCTCCCTGATGCGGAAGGGGAGGGAGAGGTTCTCCACACAGGTGCTCTGCAGGGAGACAGATGGCCTGCCCAAGTGTGGACGCTTGGGGCAAGTGCTCTGCCTTGCCCCCTATCCTGGGATGGCCTCCCCATGAGCTACGGCCCTCTCCCCACCCTCGCTGCGGAGCAAGGGGCCCTGGTCACCCCCCCCCTTGCCCATTACCAAGGACCCAGGCAGCCCTGCAGCAGCTCCCCGCCAGCTCTGTTCCCTGCAGCCGCTCGGTTCTCTGAGAACAGGGAGAGCAGCCTTAGCAGGAGGGATGGTGACAACTCAGGAAGTCTTGCCAAGCCCCTTCTCCCAACACAAAAGCAGTGTCACTTAGATTGCTATTATTATCTGAGGGAACTTCAAGGGTAATTATGGCCATTTACCATATGCCTAAAAGGGCTGCAGGCCTCCAGGAATAGCAGGGAGTGGGACGGAGGAGGGCTCAGGATGCGCCTCCAGGAAGCCCATGCTGCCTTTGCAGAGGGCTGGGGAGGAATCCAGCAGGGACCCCCCCCCCAGCTGGGGAAGGGAGAGCCCCCCTTGGCGGGCAGCCCCGGGGTGGGCAGGAAAGGGCTCCAGGAAGTCCCAGCCTCCGATCGCCTTCCTGGAAGAATGCAAGCCCAGGCTCTGCACACACGATAAGGAAAATCCAGGGTGCAGCACTCACGGCCCACCCATCCAGCACTTCCTGCCGGTCTAGGACTGGGCGCCCAAGTGTGCTCTAGGCTTTGGCCAACAAGCTCTCACAGGACCTCAAGGGGACTGGACCCTGTCCGGGATGCCCACACCTCTCCCCTGGCGGGCAGCTCCTGAACTTTCTAATCCCCCAAGTGAACTGGGACATTCCCTTGCCCACAGATCCTGACCTGTCCCTTCAGGCCCCCAGGAGAAGCCACACTCCCGTGTCTGGCAAGCAGGTGACGGAGCTCCCGGTTGCCGCTCCTCGTGCTATTCACACGCTGCCTCCTGCACCTGCCACGGCCCAGCCTCATCCCAGGCTCGTGCTCCCTGACCACCTGTGCATGCTTACACCCCAAGCCCAGGCTCGCCCTGAGCCCCACCCCTGATTTTCTCTCCTGAAAACCTGAGACGCTCTAAGACCCAATCCAGACACTTGGGCCCTGCTGTCGTGGTAGTGGCAGCATCAGCAGCTGCCGTTCCCGGGTGACCCGGCGGGCCAGGCGCCGTGCTAGGTGCTCTACGGATGTCATCCCAATGATCCCGACAGCTGTGATGAACCAGTTATCACCCACATCTTCCAGACCACAGGCAGAAGCAGAGCCAGTGACCTGTCTGAGACCACACGGCTAGCACGTGCCCAGACCCACACCCAACCTCCGTCTGTCTCCTTCCAAACCCTGTGCCTTTAGCTCTGAAAAAGCCCCTCGCAGCACCTTCCCGAATCCCTCCAGATGTGCTGCTCTTCTGATGGACTTGTCCGGGACCTGAGATGTGGCTGCTGACCTACCGTCGTCCTCCGTCGGTTGGGCCTTCTCATATTTTAATACAACATCGTCAGCATCCAACACACACGCCTTCTGGAAAGAGACTGCTGTCCTTCCAGAACCAACACTTGGCCAAAACGTCACCCACAGCAGACTGTGGTGAAGACGGTACAAGGAGGGGATGTTCAGAGATAACATCTTTGCAGCTCTTTCTCCCCATCTGGACTCTGGACGGACCCAGGAAAAAAACGCAGAGGCAGGGGAGGTTGACGGCGGAGGGTGACCACGGCGGGCCATGCAAGAAGGTCGGCTGGCGTGCGAGAAAGTCTGCCCACGTGGGGCCCAGGATGATGCCCGCATTCTCTACACCCTGCTGGTGAGTGTCGGGCACCCAGGGAAAGAGGCCTGTCCTTTCAGGACAGCCGGGCCCGGTAGCCCACTCTCCCGCAGGGCACTCCTTGCAGAGAGGACTGAGGGCTCACCAACTCTCGGGCCCAAGGTCCTCAGCTGCACCTACGTCAGGTGCTTGCTAGATTCATGCCCTCTGGCCGTGGGCGTGAAAGTTGAGCTTAGTGGGTAGGGGCTGGGGAGCCTGAGCCAGAGAGACCTGGAGGGTTGCTGGCCTGGCCACCTGTACGCTGTGTGGTTTCAGCACATCTGCTAACCCCTCAGAGCCTCTGTGACTCATCTGCAAAATGGGAAGAATCATGGTGCTCACCTTTAAGAGCAACAAAAAAGAGAGTATCAGAGTATTGGGAGAAGGCCTAACCCAAAGCCAGGCACACAGCACATACCCAATAAATGCTGCTCCCGTATTCCCACGATGGTCCCCTTGCAGAGGGGCTGCCTCTGGCCTTGTAAGCCAAACTGGACCCACTGGTCCCACCATCACAGGAGATGATGCCTAGGGCCAAGTCACCATCCAGGTCAGGGCTCAAGGCAGCCAGGTCAAGCCACAGTCACGGTTTATATGGCAGGGAGCAGGGGCTGCCCCTTCTGGCAGAATCCAGAAGGGATTCATCCTAGAATTTATCTAGAATGAATCCCCATGCAGCCCCAGGGCCTAGGCAAAGCACTTCTCCTTCAAACTAACAAGAGTCCTCAGCAGGTAACACAGCAGGCAAAGAGAACTAGGTTACCGTTAACATGAATCTTTCTAAAAAGTCTTTCTCACATAAACACACATCTTGAAAGGCAGCCTTCCCTCCTCTGGAGCTGCCTGCTCCCGGGGTAGGGAGATGAGTCCCCAGGGACAAGAGCCTACAGCTGGCAGGGGAAACTCACAGCTAAGAGGGAGGCTCCCACACGCGAGAACAGAGCGTACCCCTCGAGGTCCAGCAGCCACGTCACATGTCTCTGCGTGTTTGATTAAGGGCCCTTCATTTCCGTCTGTCTCCTTGGCCCGGCTGCATAACTCCACTCGCCTGCGTGCCGCTGAGCCGTCTACACACACTCTGCTCTCTGACCACTGTGTCGTCGGGACCCTGCATCACTACCCCTGGGGTCAACGCAGACCCCAGAGCCACTCTCCCAAGGAGCACGCTGAGGTCACGGGAGGACAATGAAAGGACCTCCCTGGAACGACTGCCCTCATGGCATTCAACTGCTTCCTGTCCCAAAGTACCTAACAGGTTGAGTTCCCTCGGCCCCCGCTCACACGATGGCCTGCCGTGGACGGCGAGCCACATGCATCCATACCTTCCATGTAGGCCTCAATCTTCCGGATGAGCTCGTAGGACTTGGAGCGGTCCAGCAGGGTCCTGATGGCAGGGAGGGGGTCTAGGACGATGGTCTCGGGGTGCGCATCGATGTATTCCTGAAAGAAAAGCACGCTCCTGCTTAGAGACCAGAGGCAGCGCTGAGCAAGACTCGCCCCTCGAGCCCTCCTAGCCCCCAACCCACGCTCGTCCCAGCCCACCAGCCTGATTTCAGGGTGGGGCACCACATCACTTTGGAGGGGCCCATCAGTGTACCCTGGCCCTGGGGCTGCAGCCACGGGAAAGGACCCGTGACCCCGAGTCGGTGCGTGCAGGGGCAGGCTCAGGGCTCTTGCTGGGAATGCTGGGGGGAGCGTGCCCTCGGCCTCACGGAGGAGAAGAGGAGCACAGAGGCCGGGCACTGAGCACGGTCACCACGACGACTTAGAGGCCTGATGGGGGCAAGGCTCAGAAACGGAGCTGAGAAAAGGAAAGCAACCAGGTCCGGTCAGGTCGTTTGACCCCTGGATAAAGCCTCACCTAAAACCAGCTCTGTGGCACGTGCCGATTAAGCACTCAATGAGTGGCAGCCCAGCACCCTGCGCTGGTAAGGACCCTGCGGCAGGGCCGGGGGGCAGTGGACCGAGGCTGGGAGTCATCAAGTCTGTGGGAAGGCGTGGCAGAGAGAAACGCGCCACAGGGTGGCCGCCGGCCACCAGCACTCAAGTATTTCACTTCAATACCTACCAAGTTCCATGGTAGGCACTAAGGAAATGCAAGAGAAACTCTGAGAAAAATCATATTTTTAAGAAATCTATAATATCCATTGGGAAATAACCCTAATTTACATGGGAAAAAGATACTTCAACGATAACAAAATTCAATAAAATATAGGACAAAACGTTTGTAGGAAAACAACAGGCAGAGAGACAGAAAAGCCCCAGGGATCCTGGCACTGCCACTTGTCCCCTTTGTGACAAGCCACCTGGGAAGGCCAGAGCAACTTGGGCGGACACAGTAAAAGAGACCATCCCTCTGGCTCTAAAACTCTGCTCCTAAGGACAGAACTGTGGAACGCTGGGGTGACCAGAGACGGCCTCCGGGGAAAGGCGGGGCTCGAGGAAGCCATTCCCCAGCTGCTGTGGGTTGAATGCATCTCCCAAACACAGTCCACATCCCAACCCTCTGGTACCTGTGATTGTGTGGCCTTATTTGGAAAAAGGCTCTTTGCAGATGTAAGCAAGCTAAAGTGAGGCCATGCGGGATATGCTCGGGGCCTAACCCACTGACCGGTTTTCTTATAAGATGAGGGACATCTGGACCCAGACACGCGGGGACAAGGCCATGTGAAGACAGGCACTGAGTGATGCCTCTACAAGCTAGGGAATGCCACAGATTGCCCCCACCCACCAGAAGCTAGAAGGAGCATTGAACGGATTCTCCTCTGCAGCCTCCAGAAGGAACCGCCCTGCTGACATCCTGATTGAGCAGGGTTAGCCTCCCCAACTCGGGGAGTTTCTGCTGTGTTAAGCCACCGAGCTGTGAGGCTTGGTCACAACAGCCCTAGGAGAACAACACGCCAGCCGAAGTCACCCACTGCCCCCAGCCAGTCCACGGCTCCAGGCTGTGAGGGAGCAAAGGTGTGGGGGGGTGTGGGGGGTGCGGGGGGTGACGACACACACCCACGAGGCTTCTTTTCTAGTAAACTTTATCAACAAAAAGAAAGATCCATTTGGAATTAGTTTTTTACAATGAACTCACATTGGTTCCTACTAATCGTTTTTAAGAGCTCTCAACACAAAAGCCAGAGATTCATACCCACTCTTAGGCTGAAATCTCTCCCTCTGTATTTCACGCCGGGGTACCTGGCTCCTGGCTCTTTCCCTCTTTTTCTCTGAATGTTGAAAAAATCCCTCCGTCCCTAAGTGGTGGCCGGCGTGCCATCTGGGGCGGCCTCACATCCCCCTCCTGCGATCGCATGAGACCTACCCGCTCCCGCGCCTCAGCGAGCCTGTCTCCGCACACGCGTGCTGCAGGCCGACGGCAGGAGCAGCTGCCCCACGGCTCCCCTCTCCCCCCCAGAGACACAGCTGGTGGCGCGGGACTCGACCCCCACCAGCTGCCTGCGCAGTCCATGGCTGCTGCACGCTCAGAGTGTGGGGGCCAGCCCAGAGCTCTCCCCGGGGAAGCGTGTTTACCCAGAGCTGCCGTCGGTCCTGCCGGTTCCCCACCCTGCCAGTCTCACCCTCGCCAGAGCCTGCACTTGAGCCCCCGCCTCTCGTCTGGGGGCTCCCCGCGGGCAGCTATCTTTCCTGGCCCCATTCCTCTATCAGAGTTTGTTCCCCTGAACCTGGTCTGTGCTTCCACGAGAGCATGTCGTGGATGAGACCCTCCCCACACAAATGTATGGGATCATGTTCAGGTTAATGGTTCGTGTGAAAGGTTAAATGTTAAAGGTCATCCACTTAAGCTGCCCGTCTCGGGCAGTGCTCCGGGCACGTGTAGGGTGCAGCACACACGCCTATGCTTCACTCCACCGGATCTAGATGTAATCCTGGCCAGCCACGAGTCAGGAACTGAAGTCAGTAACTCAGCTGTCCTCACTCCCCGCCCCTAAACACACAAGGGAGCAGCCTGGGTCGTGGGAGGGCTATGTGACCAGGAGCCAAGAAACCCAGGCGCCCAGAGTTATCGATTCTCACTGTCACCTTCAGGCAAGCCACTGGGCTGTCTGGGTCTTCTCACCTGTGACATGAGCAGTTACTGCAGGTGACCTTTAAGGTCCTTGCAAAGATGGCCTCACATTCTGTGGGTCTAAATTGACTGAGAAAATCAAGCGGCAGTGTTTGTAAAGGCAGACAGACTCCAAGGCTGTGGAGGGAAGCTTCTCTAGAATGGGATGGGCAGCTGCTTGCTAGAGGCATCGCAGGAACAGCAGGGCCACACCCGCGCTCCCTGCCTTCCTTCGAAGAGGAGGCGATATTGGAGACACTGGCTGGGATGGACGGACCAATTGTGTGTTAGGGCAGTGACCTTTGCAGAGTGAACTCAGAGTCATTAACACGTGAATTTAAGTCAAACTCATGAAGGAAAGAAGCTGCATGGAACCAAAGGGGAAAATATCTGAAAAGCAAGCGCCAAAAGCTTTTGATCAGGATGAAAGTGTCGGTTATTGTTCCCCAACACGATCCCTTCTGGGATGGAGATGGAGAGGACAAAGTGTTTTTCCAATCACCCTGCTATCCACAAGTGTTTCCTGCCAAGCTTTTCAGCTTATCTACTAGATCGAAGGCCTCATGCATTTTTCACGTCTCTCAGATTTACCAAACAAACTGCTGGAAGGGTGCGCACCCTGTACCATTTTATCAGCACTCGGAGGAAGAAAGGCCCAAACCATCTCCATAGCAAACGGTAAACACCCATTCCCTTGGGGGCCTGCCCGCCCCAGCACACCCGGAGAGGGACCCTGAAGCTAGCAAGGATAGCCGGGGCCAGGAGGGCCAGCGGGAGGGATGCAAAACACCTGCAGCTGTGCCCGGCCAGGTGCCGCCCGGAGCACAAGCCCTCCCAGGCTTTTTTCAGATGTCCCAAGCCCCCGGTGTGATGCCCACAGGAGCACCCGGCCCTCTGCTGAGCTGGCACTGAGAACCTGAGCCCAAGGAGGACAAGACGAACATGAGAGATATGACTTCCTGTGCAGTCCTGCAGGTGGGAAGTGAGTGGGGAGTGAGGCACAGAGATTCTCCTATCTAAGAGAAAATGTCGTCAGAAGTCCCGAGTTCAAATTCTGCCTCTGCCATTTACTCCTGTCTGGAAACAAGAAGCTGGAGTTAATGCTCTGAGCTCCTCCTTTATTTGACATGGACATTTTACACTGGAGGATAGTCTCTTGCTGCCCAGGCTGCTCCCTGCTGTGTTTAGGGGAGGGGAGTGAGGACAGCTGTGAGCCTTCAGTTCATGACTCTCTGCGCACCACAGAGACGGCAGATGGGAAAGGAGTGCACAGAAACAAAAATGGAAAGGATTCATTATTCTACAACACTTGGACTCTTCCGGGCAAACCCGACCAAGACCCCTCGGCTCACCTGGCCCTGGCGGTCCAGCAGAGCGAGGGGCAGCCGGGCTGCTCTGGCCTGAGCACATGCTCCTGCTGGCGCCGGGGGCTGGACACGACTCCCCCCACCCCACGGCGGCCCAGGGTCCAGGCTAGGATGCTCCAGGGATTCATTTTTAGAGATGCACACTAAAACTACCTACAGATTAAGTATGATGTCTGTCTGGGATTAGCTTCAAAACAAGTGGGTACAGGAGGCAGGGAGAAAAGTAGGTGAGGTAGACACGAAATGAGTGGCCACAAGTTGCTGACTCGTGAAGCTGGGAGATGGTGCCTGGGAGTGCGTAACAGCCCTCTCCCTTCTCAAATATTTTTAACTTTTCCATAATACAAAATGTAAGGCCGGGCACTCTGGGAGGCCGAGGCGGGCGGATTGCTTGAGGTCAGGAGTTCGAAACCAGCCTGAGCAAGAGCAAGACGCCGTCTCTACTATAAATAGAAAGAAATTAATTGGCCAACTAATATATATAGAAAAAAATTAGCCGGGCATGGTGGCGCATGCCTGTAGTCCCAGCTACTTGGGAAGCTGAGGCAGGAGGATCGCTTGAGCCCAGGAGTTTGAGGTTGCTGTGAGCTAGGCTGACGCCACGGCACTCACTCTAGCCTGGGCAACAAAGTGAGACTCTGTCTCAAAAAAAAAAAGAGAGAAAATTGGTGGGGAGGTAACTAGGTCTTCCCCTTCTTCTACCCTGCACCCCATATGTGCCAGCAATTGATTTAAAACATCAACATTACCTTTCAAGAAGGAACAAGAGGCAGCTACAAAGATGGGAAAGATGATGAGACATTAATGATGATAAAGATGATAAATAAAAATAATCATAATCAATAATCATTTAAAAATTAAAACCATGGCCACTTACCTGGGACTTGCTATATGCACACTGTTGGATAAAAGGGCTTCTAATAACCATTTAATATAAAAATCTTATTGGGTAAGAGCTCAAACTATAAAACTCTTAGAAGAAAACATTGCCATAAATCTTCATGACCCTGCATTAAACAATGGTTTCCTAGATGTGCTACTAAAAGCACAAGCCAGAAAAGAAAAACAACCCGATAAACTGGACACCATCGGAATTAGAGACCTCTGTGAGTCCCAGGCCGCCACCTGCTTGCAGGCCGGAGCTCTGGAGCAAGGGCCCACGCACAGCCCGCCTGGCAGAGGCACCAGGGCACTGACGGACCTCTGAGCTGGGATGTACACAGCCGGAGCACCGGCAGGTCTCCAGCAACCTCGCGTGTGCGTGGCTTCTCTAATAGCGCCGTGAATGTGGCGGGGCTTCTCCCTGTTCTTCTCAGGACCCTGAGAGTTTTGGTCAGAGACAAGGTCCCCGGCCCAGCCCTGCTCACTCTAGCAGCTTGTTCCCTCTGACTGGGCAAGACCCTCGCCACGGTTAGGACCTGGGGCGGAAACACTGCCCACCGGGCTGTCTGAGCCCGAGAGCCCAGCGGGCACCGCGTACCCTCCGCGGCGGGGCTGGGAAGCTCCGGTCAATGGGCTGCTTGGGAGAGCTCTCCTCTGGGGCGTGGAGAAGCTGACAGCAGAGAGAGGGGCCCACGTGGAGCGCTGGAAACCCCTTCTCCTCGCTGGGCCTTGGCCTCCTTCTCCAACAAGAAGGACACCCAGGAGCCAGAGGCTGAAGTTCTGCCCCTCCGCACCACAAGTCTGGGCCTCATCTGCAAATGAAGTTTATGATAGTCCCACCTCACAGGATTTTCCTAACAACTTTATTGAGATATAATTCGCATACCATGCAATTTACCCAATTAAAGTCTACAACTCAAGGGTTTTTAGTACATTGACGGAGTTGGGCGGCAATCAGCACACTCACCTCGAAAAGAAGCCCTGCACCCTCCCACTGTTGGCCCCATCTTCCCCGTCTTACAGCGTCACGCCCAAGGCCTCAGCAACGGACCTTGTCACCCACTGAAACACAGGTTATATGACTTAAGTGCTTTTAATTCCCAGGAAGACTAAGGACCACTTGGAATCTAAGTGCTGGAGAACTCCGTCCATAACCCGGCCAGGGAGGTCTGGAACATCAGGCCGAGGACCCAAGCCTGGGGCCGGCGGCAGGAGGGAGCACAGAGGACGGGAGGCCCCAGACCTCCCTCGGCACCAGTGGACGGGACCCCTACCCGGAGGCCTCTGGGCAGCCTGCTATTGGAAAGGCGGACTTCTGGGCAGTCACAGCACAGCAGACACCCGTGAGTGACTCCAACACAGCTCCGAGGTGAGAGGGAGCCTGGCCAGCCACTCTCAGGGAGCTCCTACTCTCCAAGGAGGGAGGGTCAGGGAGTAGTGTGGCTCACGCACGGATGGAGCCACGTGCAGGGCTGGGAAGGCGAGCCAGGTGCCAGACCTCGGGGGCCCTGTGCCAGGTGCGCTACATGTTAACATGAAGACGCAGAGAAGCACGGGTGGGAGGTTCGAGAAAGCAGTGGGGGAGGGGGAACCAGGCTGGAGAAAGCCTATCTCCTGGTCTGATAACTAGCCTCCTTCCTGCCTCCCTCCCAGAAGCCAGTGTCTCCTGCCCTGGGGAAGAGGTGTCACATGGAAGGACAGGAGCTCTGCTGTGGGGTGGGGAGGGGAGCTCACAGCCCAAGGCAGAGGAAAGGGTTTCCTCCCACCCGTCTGTTGGACTGATCCTTGCTGGGCTAGCACTGGTGTCTAGGCCATGAGGACATGATTTCTGAATCCATTTATGTTTAAGACTTTAAGGTGGCCCCATGATCCCCTCGTCCCTGGTGTTGATGTCCTTGTATAACACCTTTCCCTCGAGTGAGGGTGGGACCTGTGACATGCTTCCAGCCAAGACATTCGTTGTATGAGACTCCACCCCCTGCTCCCCCTACAGATGACTTTGAAGACAAAAGCGCCATAAAGTTAAGTGGCCTTGTTGGAGATGCCCACATGGTCAGGAAATGCAGGCGGGCCCTGGACACTGAGGGCAGCCCTGAGAGAGAAACTGAAAGTCTCCATCCAGCAAATGCAAGGAAATGAATCCTGCAACCACCCGAGGGAAGCAGATCTTCCCTCGTTTGAGCCTCGGATGAGACGGACACCTGGCCAACACCTGGACTGCAGGGTGGCGTGACCTAGAAGGTGACCTAGCTATGCTGAGTGTCAACCTACAGAAACTGTAAGATGATAAACGTGTGTCATTCTCAGCTACCACATTTGCGGTGATTTGTTACGCAGCAAATGAGACCAATAGAGTCTCCGACTACCGTTTCCCTGTGCGGGCCATGTGCGGAAGGCAGGAAATGCAGCAGTGTTGACAGATGCTGTTCACAGCGGTGCCGCTGAGTCATGACAGTACGAAGACAAAGAATGGAAAGGAAAACAGCCCTGGGGAGGAGCAGGAGCTGTGGGCGGCTCTGGGGCACTGTCTGCTGCTGATCCTGGGCTAGGCATGTGGTGCGCTCAGCTTGTGGATATCCATCAAGCTGTTCATTTACAAACATGTCCAGTTTTCTATGTGCATATTTTATTAATACTTCAATTGAGGGGAAGAAAAAGAAAAAAAGCACTGGCCTCAACACCACGGCCCCACCCTGCCCCTCGGGCCTGCCTTGGGTTTGCCCCTCTGCCCCTAAACCCCATAGGATTCCAGAATCCAGGTCATCACCGGGCCCCAGGAGCAGATACACGTCCGCGTTAGAGATAAGCCTGACATGGCAGGCCACCCCAGGAGGACCCTCCAGGCTGAGCCTAAGACCCACTGAGTCAGGGCTTGAGTGCTCAGTGAACACTAGGCCACCAAATGACCACCAGGGAAGGTGCCCCCGGTGAAAGAACTGAAATTGCTTCCTCATGGCTGTTGAAATTACTCACAGGGCTTTTATGGGAAAGGAAGTGACGAGCACACTCAGCACAATCTCACTGCCTGGCTGCTCCTGAGAGCTGGGCCCGGCCCAGCCGATGGCCAGAGGCTGGCCTTTCAGCAGCTCTTCCCCACCCAGCGCTGGGTGAAGTCCAGGCACCTCTTATTCCTTGGCACCCTGCCAGGGGTTCTGCCAAGGGTCCAGGATAAGTTATTAATACATTCACCACACACAGGTCATGGTGCTATACACCGTGTAGGAACAGACACGGTTCCCCCTGGCAACAACCCTTTGCGGTAGGTCCTGTTGTCAGCCCCATTTGACAGTCAAAGAAACTGGGCTCAGATCACCTGGGTGCTTGGCCAGGGCTCTTCCAGTGAGGCCGTGGCCACGATGGGATCCGAACCCCAGCCCTCTGGCTCCAGAGCCCTCCTAACCCAGGGTCCTCTCTGGCTCCCTGTTCTCCCAAAGGCCCCCCAAGGGGCCACCTATAGCCAGACCAGAGTCTCTGCATCTGTTCCCAGCCTTGAGCAAGACAAATGAACACCAATGGAAGAGAGACACCTCTCAGAAGAATAAATATTAAATAAATGACACGACGGGAAGCCACGGTCCACTGTGGCCGGTGTGAGGAGGATCCCCGTGGCGTGGAGGGAA
Source organism: Mirza zaza (assembly GCA_008750895.1). NCBI lineage: Eukaryota > Metazoa > Chordata > Mammalia > Primates > Cheirogaleidae > Mirza > Mirza zaza. The sequence continues at coordinate 176,935 of VSMD01070158.1, forward strand.
GAGCACGTGCGGGTCCCTCAGTAGCTTCAGGGCGGGCACAGTGGTGGCACGCAGGACTGCAGCAGGCCCCGCAGAGGGAGGACTAAGGGACTGCAACAGTGCCAAGGGCAGCCGTGCCTTCAAAGGCACAGATAGCATGGTTCTGCAGAGAGCGTGACCCGCCCCAGGGAAGTCAGGGGCACATGCAGGTGAGGAGGTGAGCCGTGCTGAGCAGTGCTTTCTGGGGAGGACAACTGATGAACCCTCTCGGCAAACCACCGATGCAGTGACATCAACCACTCTCGATGAACTTGGCAACAACCAAGGCCAGGGTGAAACATCCCCCAGGCAAAGCCTTCCCGACACCTCCCAGAACATCTGCCTTTTGGTTACAGCTCACAGAAAACCACATACCGCAGACAGCCCTGGGAAATCCACACTAGGCGGGGTGTCCTGGTGCAACAGAACGTGCCGGGCAGCCAGGTCTGGCACAGGGCTGGAGCTAGAGACTCACGCAGGGCAACCTTGGAGGTAGTTGGAGGTGGGCTCTCCAGAGCCAAGAGGAGCTTGTGGCTGCAGCCAGCATAGACCAGGGGCAGGACTGCCAAGCCTAGCAACACAGGATGCCAACCACCAAGTCTACCACTGAGCTGTGCAGTGTGCAACCTGCGTGACAGTCCCTGGCTGGCCAGCCCAGGGTTCTGCCTTCCGATCCCCAGCAGACCATCTTTCAGCCCGGTTGCACCTGACCCCACTCAATCCCAACACATGGACACTGAGGGGCTGTGCAACTGAGGCAAAGGCCAGGTCAGCAAGCTTGAGCTGAAGTCCTAGAACTGCCATTAACTTGTGTGTGTTTCTTTCTCTTTTTTTTTGAGACAGTCTCGCTTTGTTGCCCAGGCTAGAGTGAGTACCATGGCGTCAGCCTAGCTCACAGCAACCTCAATCTCCTGGGCTCAAGCGATCCTACTGCCTCAGCCTCCCGAGTAGCTGGGACCTCAGGCATGTGCCATCTGCTCGGCTGATTTTTTCTATACATATTAGTTGGCCAATTAATTTCTTTCTATTTATAGTGGAGACGGGGTCTCGCTCTTGCTCAGGCTGGTTTTGAACTCCTGACCTTGAGCAATCCACCCGCCTTGGCCTCCCAGAGTGCTAGGATTACAGGTGTGAGTCTGCGCACCTGGCCAACTTGTGTGTGTTTCTGAAGGTCACTTAAGTCATTCGTATCTGAGTTTTCCCATCTGTAAAATGAGAACGTCAGGAAAACTCATTTATAATGTCCTGAGATCCTTTGATTCTGGGATGTGAAGAACAAACCAAAAACGGGCCCTCGCTCCTCTGAACCGAGGTAGATGCCACCGCACGCCCAGGAGCCAGGGCCTGCTGCCCTCGGAGCAGCACGGTGACCACGCAGACCCGTCACCTGAGGCCGGCGAGACACGTGCCCCAAGGTGAGGGCGGGCCGGCAGGGTGGGCACGCAGTCAGCAGCTGCGCGTCAGTAACGGGCGCTGGCCTCAGCCGGAGCGAGACGTCTCCGAGGCTGCGGTTCCCTGGGTCTGTGTCTTCCGGCCTCGGTCCTGGGCTGTCCAGGGCGTTTCCTCACTTCCTACTCCTTTCCTGACTTCTCTAAAACGGCTCCTCGGGAGAGCCGAGCTCCCCCATCGGCAGACACTGTGGTCTTAACCCAGCCTTGTTTGTATTCTGGAGAGATCTCTCGTGTCTGACCACTCAGACTGAGGCCTCCCGGAGGACGAGAGCAGAAAGAGTGACAGCCCCTGAGAAGAGAGAGAGAGAGAGAGAGAGAGACAGAGGGTGTGAGAGTGTGTGTGTGTGTGTGTGTGTGTGTGTGTGTGTGTGTGAGTGTGTCGGGGGAGGGGCTGCCACCCATTCAGCTCCAGAGCAGTCACATCCCGGACACCCTCACGGGGTCTCCTAGGTAGCAGATGTGGAGCTCTGTGGAGATGACAGAGCAGGGGGTGTTGACATGCGGGGTACACACGAGTGGGGGTTCTTGAGACCACTGGTCTGAACCACCAAGGGTGCAAGCGTGGGCCAGGAGGGGAAAGGGCACTCCATGCAGCGGGGACGGCAGAGGCCTGGGGTGAGGGAGCCCAGCACACTCAAGGGCCTGCCAGGTGTCTGGCATGGCTGGGGCAGACGCAGGTCTCAAGGGGAAAGGTTACACTAAGGCAGAGGGCAGGAGAGACAGCTGGACACAGACCAGCGGAGGAGGTTGGACTTGGTCCTAAAGCAACAGGGTCAGCTTTGGCTTAGAGGGAATGGTCTAGCAGGCTGCAAGGCCACGGATCGAGCTTGGAACAGATGAGGCCTTGGCAGTGTGCCAGACGCAGCGACGGCCTTCAGGGCATGTGTGCTGGACTTCCCTGCTCGGGACAGATTGATGGACTGCCTTGACCTTTTGCACAGTATCATCTCTGTGATTTGGTAGAGCCGGCAGAAAGAAAATTACAACGCAATCTGCCCTTAGGCCTGTTTGCTCCTCGGATCCGTTACTTAAACCCACAAGCTCAGGCTGGAGCGGTCAGACGCTCACAGGACAGGGAGTGTGGCAGGGAGAGCAGAACATGGGCAGTTGGCACACACAGGTTCAAGGTCCAGGCAAGCTGAGCAAAGCTGGCAAGGCACCAGTGTCCAGTGGCAGAACCAACAGACCAGAGGGGACCGCTAGGATCTTGGCACCCTCAGACGCTCTGTGACTCCAGGCCAAAACAAACTGATTAGAAACGCCTCGCCTCCTAAGAAGTGGAGGAAAGTGGAGCAGCACTTGTTTGGTGGGAGTGTAACTGGTACAGCCCCTACGGACAGAAATCTAGCAACAGCCAAAACTAAGAAGTGCAAACTCAGCATTCCTATTCCCAGGTATGTATCCTGCAGAAGTCCCCATGTGTGTACACAAAGATATATGTACCAGAGTATTCACTGCAGCATGGTTCTAAAACATGATCAGAAATCTCCTAAACGTACATCATAGAGAACTAGCTAAGCAAAGAATGGTAAGATCATTTAACATGCAGCTGTCAGAGAAAATGAGGCAGCTTGCAAAGACAGATATGAGCTCGCTTCCAAGACACAGCCCACAGAGCAAAGGCCAGCGTGCGCAGGAAGGCCGTCTGTGTCCAGTTACGCAGGACCCCAACCCCACTGAAAAGGCTCAAGGCCCTGGAACCAGTGGCTGCCCCCTAAGAGAGGACGCTCTGTTCACAGATATGCTCCACATGCCAGCTAGCACAGCACTGCTGAGAGCCGGGCAGAGGGGACGCAAGGAAAGCCATGCCCGTGGAATCCACCAGACTCACAGTCCATGGGCTGCCTGGGAAACTCCTTGTCCCAAGCCAGACGGGCGGTGGCAGAATGCTGGGGCACTCGAGGAAGCCACCTTGGAGCAGAACGCCAGCAGCAACCCCCCTCCCTGGTGGTGAACAGATGTCACAGAGTGAACACGTAGGCCCCGGCCTCCAGGATGAGCTGTGTGTGACCCCCCACCACCAGCGGACAGAGGGAAGCCCATTCCAGACGGTGGGGAAGGAGCTAAAAGGGGCTGTGGGGGTCCGCTGAATGTGATACACACAGGCCCCAGTGCATCTCCTGCGGCCTCCAGGTCACAGGCACCCCATCCCAAAGGTGACACCACAATGGTCCACCTGGGTCATCCTCCCGAGCAGACAGGCATCACGGGGTCACGTGCCCCACCCGGCAGCGAGCAGTGTGAGCTATGACTCGGAGAAACTCTTGTTCAGAAGCCAGTCACTCAGACTGAAAAATAAACCCACGTGCTCCCGAGGAGAGGGCCGGCAGGAACCGCACACCATCGCCGGGAGGCCAGGACTGTCATTTGGAGACGGCAGACTCACCCTCTTGCCCGGGGCTCCCAGCAAAAATAAAACCTCCTTCCTCTTCCCAGATTTCAGCACAAACTCATGAGCTTTCTCCCTCTTCTATGGGAGGCAGGCAAGGTGCTCGGCCAGGGCTATTCACCTGATGAGCGTCACGCGCTCTCTGTCACAGTGTCATGGCACTAGTCAGGTCCTCTGGGTGACCAGGGAGAGACCCCGCAGGATGCAGGGAGGGGCTGGGACGTCCACCCTGGATCACACACTCAGGGCAGGAGGGGTCTCAGTGGTCATCTGGTTGGGGTCACAGCTAAGAGCTGAGCAGAGCAAGGACAAGACAGGGGCTGCTGGTTCAAGGTCCCACTGAGTGTGGCTCCAACCGCCGCAGCCGCAGCTCCTCGCTCCTTCAGGAGCCGCTCAGGGGAATCTGCGGAGCTGCCCCCCCTGTATAAAACCCTCGGGCAGCTTCCCTGGGTCAGAGGCCACAGGTGCCATGTCTGCCAGGGCTGGCCCTCACCATCCCACCCTGACCCACAGCCACCAGCCCAAGTCTGACTCTCAGGGTCCTCCTGGCCGCCCACGGGCC